>OX376375.1:66388624-66566316 GCA_947369275.1 Nemotelus nigrinus | reverse complement strand
ACTACAACCGAAAAAAATATTAAATTGCCAAGTTTGGTAGCTTGTATTAAAAAATCAGATTTTTTAACGCCAAATTAGTGGTTTTTGTTTTGAAATTTGCAGCATTCGATTCAAATTGAAGTATTTATTTCCAGAAATTTGTTAGTTTTGATTTTAAGCCATTGCATGTTCAAAAAAATCTCATTATTTTATGAAAATAAAAAACATTTAAGGTCGTTATTGGTTGCAGTTAATTTCACATGATAATATTTAATTTACAATTTTCTAAATTGGTTTTTTAGGCGTCAAAAAGCACTATGTCTGGGAAAAAACATGCAGAATAATGTGAGGTTTGGAGATATTTTATTTATTAATTGTAGTATTGTATTTTGTGAACTCCAAAGTTGAAAACATTTTAACAAATAATTTTTTATTACACCTATCAAACGATTATGCAGGATCAAAATCCTTTAAATGCACAAGCTACTGAGGTTATACAGCAAAGAAATTCATGTCAAATGGTCAGACGACGGAAAACTTTCAAAAGAGAGAGGTGATAAATTATTTATATAAAGAGAGAGGTAATAAATTATATATAGATCGCAAAAATAGATAGTTTTGAAAATTGGTGGTTGCTGCTCTGGGCAGACAATTTAAATCTGGTCAAGCGGCAAAAGCTACTATTAAATACAGAATAACCCATGAAGGATATAAACGGGGTGAAAATGTTTGTATTTACCCGGTCAACAAGATGTTTTCGCTGCTGCTGTTGAATACAGAATAGCCCTTGAAGGATGTGAACAGGGTTTAAAAAAATTTACGTAACTACTTTATATCTGGTCGGCAACACATTTTTTATGAGTTTCTTGGACCTGGGCGACGAATTGATTGTAATAATTAAGGCGATCCTCTCATTTATCGGCTGCGTTGTATCATCAGCTGTTGGACACTGAGGTATCATCAGCTGTTGGACACTTTATGAGCGTCAAGTTATTCCAGTGCTGAAATATGGAAGTAAGAGAATGCTACATAGCTTATTTTAAGCGATAGGGTAATTTATTTTAAGGGTTTACTCCCACTTGTAACTTTGAAGTTTTTCGTTTTTTTTTGTTGCATTTTTTTTAATTATAACTATCTGAGAATACGTGCTTCAAATTTCAAGTCGATCGAAACATATTTAACCGAGATATGAGCGTTGAAAGAGAAGAAACTGTTGCTTATACAACCATTACTTATACTTATAAACGCGTTTTTCTCGAAATTACATCTTTGAAGTCGGTGACCAAAATTACTCCAAAACTACTGAACCGATCTTTTTGAAACTTAGCGGGCTTATTGAATACATAAAAATGTAGTGTTTGATTGTTCGATTTTTTTTAAAATAAAAAATGGCCGTTTTATAGCCAAAAGACAACCATTTTTTTAAGTGAAAATCGAAATATTAACTTTGACTGACCGCCATTTTGTGAAAAATGGATATTGTTTTAAATCCTTCTATCAAACACTAGTTTATACTGTTATTTAACTAAGTATATCGCTATTTTTTGTTTCAGATGATCCAGTGCGACACAATTTTGGTCACCGCAATAGGTGAAAATTAAAATTCCATTGTTTTGACGGCCATTTGTAAATATATCATGTAATATTTTTCAATAAAAAATTACTGAAAGGTGTTCAAAGTATGTTCTTTAAGAAAATATAACAATCGATTAAAAACATTTCGCAGTTTTGTCAAAAAAAATCCATGAAAGTGACCTATTTTATTGCGCTACAAGTGGGGGTAACCCCTTAACTGGCGTTACGGTATGACGCAACATTATTTTTACCGGTACTACGGAATAAGGAAGATTTGGGACACAAAGAAAAATGACCGAAAATAGATCGTTTAGTTGCTGAAGTGGGTGGAAGAACATTCTGTTTTCTGGCAGAAAATATAAACCTGGAGAATATTAATCATTCGTTGAGGCAAGTGGACAGAGTGGTAAATCAATCAAGAAAGACAAGTAGAAAAATACATTGCACCGGATCAATGTACTTACGAAAAGTTATTGTGTTTTTTTTCGGAGAATCATGAATTTCTGGTATCTACAAGAGTGGGTCCACCCAGGAATTAAAAATACGGACCATTGATGAGGCGTAAAATAGTTGGCTAAATTAAAGGAAAAACAACGGAAAATTTTGTCAATTAAAAGTAGAGCCTAGTATGCAGTTCAGATAAAATGCCACTACTAGAGTTAAAATAGAAAGCAAAAATTTAGCTAATGATTGCTCCATATCAATACGGAATTTCGAGAAAAAACTTATAAGCAATAATATATTGAAATAGATACGTTTTGTAAACTTTCCATTATTTTACCAAGTTCTTAAAATGACCGATCCATTAAAATGGGGCAAGAAGTCTGAAATTTAGCTATATCTAAGTTGCCATCATCAGATTTTGCGTGAACTTTATAGTTTAAAACACGACCTTTTCTTGTATCTTAAATATATTTTACTCAAATATTATTTCTGCAGGAAAATCACACTTGACAAGATTTTTATTGACAGCCGGCACATTGATTTTAAAATATAAATGCACCGTTGTCGCAATTCTGTTCAATTCTTCTGTCCCCATAATGTTATTGCTATCATTGAGAGAGTTCGATCCAATTTTCATTCACCTAATCTTCGTAATAGACTTAAGTTGAAAATAGCTAATAGATGAATTCCATGAGAATGAAACTTATCCAGATGCATTAAATTCGATTGCATTAGTGATATCATAATAAGCGGCTGCAACGATTTTGACACGTAGATTAATTTAGTTTTTTTGTTGAAAAAGTTAAATGAAAAGTTTAAAGAAAAACGACTTTATTTATTAGATATTGTTTATTGTGTGGCCTTGTTTATTTAGACTTAAGAGTTTCCCAAACAAAATTATAGCTTATTGTTGTAATTAAATTTATTTATTTATGGCATACCCAATATTTTTAAAGTGTACGTTGTGTATGAACAAATTCCGACCAGAGTGGGCTTGTAACAATACCACACTTCTTGGCATTTTATCTGCCTTAATTTTGCGATATAGCTGATAATTTTGATTTGTTGTTTTTTATAGTTGGATTTTAGTTTCGTTTTGTTTTTCGTAAATAAGATTTGATGCTGCGAAGTCGATAGTAAGATAAATAAAAATGCAGTAATTAATTGTTTAAATAATGATCTCTATGCGAAATTTTATTTTCCATTTTTTTATGTGTTTTGCGTTTTGTTGTCCGTGTGCTGCAGAACGGAAGTGAACATCTGTCCATGTGTCCACGACAACGATTAGCTAGTCGATTAAAATAAGGCACGCAGAGCAAACGTGCGATAGTCTCTAGGTAAATTCATTCAACGCTGCGACGAAGACAAGGCAGTAAGAAGGCCATGGTCGTATGCAGCAGAAAAAGGATTTGAAGATCCTTCGCACACTGCAGGAGGGTTTGTTGGTCGCCTCGAAAAATAATCTCAAGGCCAAATTTTGAGACCGAAAACTAAAACAAAATACCGCAAGGGATTAATTTTGTGAACGCTTTGCAAACTAGCCCCGTCGTGAATTTGCTGGAGATCGTAGCTGACATCGGTGGGAGGATCGGAGGATGCGCGCGCTATTCAATCATACTACGTATTCGTCGATTTCGTTTTCCGCGGTTCACCCGAGAAAATAAATATCTAATTTACTGGATTTTTTCCGTTATTAGGCTAACGGATTGTGATTCGACTATTTATAAAGTTGAGTTTCAGCTTGACTTAATTGGCAGAAATCGAGCAAATTAAAGTATTGCTGTATTTACCCTTCTCCACATTCGTAAAATAAAATAGTTTTCTTATACACCACTACATTATTTATTTTACCGTATCTTCGGATAATTTATTTCGAAATTGCATACCATTTTGTGATAAGCTCGCGGAGTCATTTAATTAGCATTTCATATAATGGTGGCTGGTCACTTATTTCCTATTTCTCGTACGGACTTTTAAAAATTGCAGCGGATTGTGTGCTTTCATATGTTTTAACACAGTGCAAGACTGTTCTCTTTTTCCCTTTTCACACTCCACTCATGCCAATCTCATCGTTTCCTTCTTCCTCAGTTATTATTATTCATCTCGAAAAGTATCATTATTCATTACTCATGCGTACCGCAAATGTATTTCACGATAATATCAAGCGTCTCATCAAATTCTCGTGGTCCGAATACTAACCTCAACATTTTCTTTTAGAGATTAGAAGAAGATTTTATTTTTCGTTTTCTTTTGTACATTATCAATCTAATTTAAATACTATTTACAATAAAAAAAAATACTAACTATCGGCTGTAAGGAATATTATATTCGGTTTTCTTTATCAAACATTTGTGCGATCCGAAAGAAAAAATCATTTTATGTTCAACATTGTGTGTGCATTTCTGATGACGATCTATGAAATTGTAAATTGTTGGCTTCTTATTGGGCGAAAGCCGGTAAAGCCCTTTTCATTTTAAGGGTTTGCGATGACCTGGCTGGTGTTGTGAATACTAAAATGTAAACGCACAAAAATGTCGTAACATATTCAAAATATTCACATTGTGATTTTAGCGCCATATTAAGGAAGTTATGATTACTAAAATTAGCAGTAGACTTGGCTTAGCGAAAACTAGAACAAATACATTTGATATTAAAAATAACATCGAAAACCCAATTCATACATTTTAGTACATATATACTTCACTTACTAATTTAACGAAAAGGTTACTATTTAAGATCGGACACGAGATAATAAAGACAGTCTGTCTCGAAGCGCCAGCTTGTTCGGCGACCAGTCAGACTGATCAAAAAAATTAATAAGATTTCTCATTTTATTTATCTTTATATTTCTCCTCAAGCACGTTTGAGAACTTGCTACGTGGCGACCAATTTTGCCACGCAAGTGCGTTAAACTGCTTCGAGTAGTCAAGAAAAACAAAATAGCCAAAGGTCAAGGTTTCATGAACCTTATTTAAAATAAACTTTTGGATAGTACGAAATCACTATACCACGTCACTGGCCTTTAAGTGACCATTTCTTTGTTATTATACTAGGGAAAAACTTTGGTCATATCTTCTTTTTTTTTAGGTCGGATTCAGTAAGAAGCGCAATCCCACCAACATCTTAAGTGATGACCGCAACAACAACAGGAGCTTGAGGGTGTCAGCCTCTTCTCGGACCTGCCGAATGGAGACATCTTTCCCAGTGTAGTAAATTTCTGCTTTATTTTACAGCCCCTTCAAATGTTAGCATACGTGCTTTGAAACGTTTTGGTTAGGTCTATTTTGCCAGCACATGCCTGAAAACTACGCATTGTCCTTTATGGTCCTTTATGGCTAGTATTAATTCGTGACGGATGAATAATCCGTAGCGTCCCCTTTTGCCTGGAGCGAATTCACCTCATTGTTTAAATACCCATCTCAGCCGCAAAGAGCTAGCGAAGCGGCCCACCAATGTCCATCGAGGTCGGATTAAAGGGTGCCCCGCTAATGCGGAGTAGGGGCCTTCACGGTAGTTTCTAGGGTACCCTGCTCCCGGGAAGCTTCTTTTTTTGAATTACCTTGTTGATTGTTTGCCATCACCCACCTTGACAGGTTCTCTACTGTGCTTTGGTTCAGTTGAGCTGCCCTGTTAACCATATCAGTATTTTAAATCGCTACATTTATTCAAGATTAGAGTAATTAAGAAGTAAATCGTACTCTCTTCCATTATTAGTACCACAAACCTAAACTTCCATGAAAATAATCTGCAAAAATTCTTCTAGTATTTCTAGTCATTTATCCACAAAGAATGCTCATTTGAGAATCTGCACTACAAATAATTCCCATACTCAGCAGGCTTTTGATGTTGTCTTTTGCCTCGTAATTTCCAACTCAGTCTACTCCAAAGTCTCAAAGACGAATACTCACAGCTCCTTTAGCTACAAGTATAGTTTCAGCAGTCATGCAATCCCATTCATTCGCTTCAGTTCTCAGGTATATTACGAAAATTCTAATTGAAATTGACTTGGCATGTTTCTTATGCTGTCGAGTCGACAGTTTAATTAGAATTGCGAGAGGAAGTAATTCGACATGCTTTTAATATACATGACCGACGACGAGAGAAAGAGGCGATAATAACTCTCAAGAGATACGGACTGTATTATTTGCATTTTTGAGTGCCTGGGTAGAAAATGCAGTGTTGGGAGGTGTGATAAGCAAACAAAGTAATGAATATAATTCAAAGAAATGTGGGTGTGAGCTAGAGAGTACCAAATTTTTTTGGTTTGTGTTCTTTCGTACTTTGGAGCTAAGTTTTATTTGAACAGACTGGATAAAAAAAATCTGCAGTGAAAAAGGCTTGCAAAATCAGCAGTTTTTCCAATGAAATCATTAAAGGTAGAAGGAATAAAATAAAGATGTTCTTCAAAAGCATCGAAAATCTTTAATACATCATTTATAAATGTATTCCGTCAATTTTTGGTTATAATTTTGAAAATAAACCAAACAATATACATATATCTGATGCTACGCACAGCTCCAATCTTTCTTATTCTATGAAATCTTTTTAACTTTCGTTTTCATTCTAACGAAACGAACTCAAACCTTCTTAAAAAGCTACGAATAATACGCATTCATTTCAAAGCACTCTTCAAATCAAATTCCTTTCGTCAATTAGTCAATTATTTCAAGCACATTTTACAAGTGCTACTTGTCGTCATTATAATCAGATAGTATCTATCTGAGAGTGGAGTGTGATCCTTTCTCGAAAAATAACTTTTTTTTCTCCCTCGAGGAGCTATTGACTCGACAATTCATACAATAAAAGAAGAATTCCCAGGCACTACTGCTGACTCTCGCCCTTTTTACCCTGATTCTTCAATTGCTTGCCTTGTCTTAGATAAGCTCCTTCGACCTTTGTTCGTTTGATACTTTGATAAGAGCTTGGAAGATGGAGAACAAGTGCGAGAGTCATACAACGATGTCGACATAGATACTGAGCATGAAATCCAGGAATAATGTCAACTGAGAAAAGAACAAAGTCACAAGTCGGAGATAAGATTGTGTCGACAAGACCACTTAGAGATAGAGAGAGAGCTAACTTCAATTGCATATAGGAGACTCGTTGAATGGGCGATGGCACTTTTGTCTTGACATTGTCGTAGCTTCGTTGTCGACTTATAGACCTTTTCAGTACAAAAGTATCCTGACAAGGATGCCAGAAAAAATTTTTCAGTGCATCAAAGAATTTGACTAAAGTTTACTTCAAGATATAATTAGCTATTGATTTATTTTCGCTTCGCAGCAAATCAGAACAGTGTTTTTTCTAGAAGCATTTCAAAACGTTCATTGTAGTCGATATTTGGATTCGCCAAGCTGTCAGCACTCAATCAGCAAGCTTCACCATGAAACTGTTGATTTTATCTCTACCACTCCTGTTTCAAATTATTTCTTTGTTTACTCATACACTGCACCCCATAAAATCATACTTAACGACATTTTACATTTAAGATTCGACAACATAAACAATGCAGTTATGTGGCGAACCTGAAAACAGGAGTCCATCAATTCTTATCATTCTCTAGTTTACGACGTTTTAAACCACATTCGCCACCTTCTATCCATCTACAACTACTCACAGTTCATATGATCCTTAAAATCGTCAGCAACAACAACAACAACGGCAACCACTTCGTTAACGACAACATAGATGATGACAATGACAATGACTTGCGACTATATACACGGCTCGTCCTTATTTTTGGCAACTTCATACCTTTTGCGTGTGTATGTGCATAATAATAACAGTAAAAGTGATACAAAGTCCCCGTAGGGACATTACATCATCATCATCACTGTCATCCACGGCTACGTTTATACGTTTTCGCAATAAAATTCGCAATTCAATCAGAGCAAGCAAGAACTGTCCCTCCGGGCGACGAAACACAGGATATAGCAGAGATAAATGTTACGAACACTTCACGTGATCCAATCTAATCAATACGATGTCCTGTAAATTTTGTCAATAGCTTTGTACCGAAACAGGTTTTTTCGGGTATTTGTTTAGTGTTTGGATGGCAAAAATGTACTTTTACTATATTTTCAGTCAGATCGATGGATAAGAAATGGTTCGGTTGACTCATGAATTCAAGATATAGTTCTTTAAAAAAAAAAGAGAATGATAAAAGGTGAGCGAGCGGAATGTATTGAAATTGATTTATTCAATGGATTTTCATGAAAGTGAATTAACAGATTGATTCAAAGACAGTTTGATTAAAAGTGTCAAGATTTCCATGAACCCATTTTCTATGGAGCTAATATCTTATGAACAACAAAAACTTCAACATACCCAACAGAAAGTTTCAATCTTAAGCTAAAGAATTTTAGTTGCCATGAACATTTTTACAATGCACATAATGTAGAGTAGAAGGGTTGTAGAGTACCAAATCTTTGGCCGTGATATTTTGTGATTTTTCAGAGAACTCAACTAGATGTATTTTCACATCTTAGGATTGTATTGTTATGGTTCGAGCCTTATTAATCGCTGGATTACAGAAACAATATATTTTCCGTCAGGTTTTAGCAAGATGAGGCTATAACACACCGTTGCATCAGACTTTTGTAGTCTAGACAGATGGAGAGCAGCAACTAACAATGCATCAACTAAGCTAACTATGTAACTAACTAGACATCAACACAAGTGACATTTTTGAAGCTTTTTATATTGTTTGTTTATTTATTTGTTTAATTCTTTAATACAAGAGACTTATGTACGTTGAATTTAAGATTAGAGAAAACAATAAAAGACAATAAAATCCATGAAATAGAGTAAAACAGTGTGACAATACAGTGTAAGAAAATATGACTTTAAACAAATTAATAAATTAAAAAACTAAATAATTAGTAAATTCAAAAATTGATTAGGACTCTATTTTTTAAAAGGTCTTTGTGTCCACAGACAGTCAACTGAAGAGGACCGAGTTTCAACTTGTTATGGTGCCTAACTATTCGTAACAACAAGACAATAATGCAGTCTGGAAAAAAATCTTTGCGTGATTCAAGGGAAGGAATATAAAATATCGAGAGTCGATGATTATAATCACAATAAGGGGTGTTGAATTTGTAAAACAAAGAGCGAGTAAACATACGTTGGAAGGATTCTAAAGAAAGCACAATGTATTGGTTTTGGGGGTAGCACACTTGACAACAGTATTCCAGAATACTATGGACTTAAGGCAGGAAAAGATGCAAACAAGTGGAGCGGTTAACAAAGTGATCTAAGGATGAAACTAGATAGTTTAGAAGCCCTGACAAAGATGTAAATCAAATTAAACACTAAGAAAAAAATGAAAAAGATCATAATTCACTGAGTCAAAAGCTTTAGAGAAATCTGTATAAATTACATCTACCTGCTTTGGTAAGAGGTATCTGCTTTGTAAAGCAGATTCAACAACATGGGGAAAGTAAGTAAGCTGGTCAACGTAGATTGTAAGCAGTTTACTGATGCAGGAAAGGAGGGAAATGTCGCCATAATTAGAGACAAAAACAGGATCATCACCTTTGTGTACGGGAAAAATGTTTGCCGTTTACGATAGAAAAGAGACTGTACCCGAAGTAATGCTTAAATTGAACCTAAATGAAAAAGGAACATATAAGAGATATTCGGAATACCATGAAGACCACAGTCACGGCTAGTATCAAGGGAGCACATTATGAAATCTTTTTCAATAGGACTTGTGAAAAAAAACCATAATGTTGCAGTGAATCAGAGAAGAGAAGTAGCGGAAGAAGGAGGAACTTGTTGGAAAAAGAAGCAAGAAAATTATCGAGCAAAAAGCTTGCAAGCATTGTGAGGTGGAGGCTGTTGCATCGTTGCACTTCACACAGTTGAGAATACCTCAGGAGCTTTTTACAGATATAAGGAGCCGAAGATTATTGCACAGTAACATAAAGATGCTTTGAACTGATAATAATAAATAAAATAAATAAATAAATAAATAAAAATGAGAAGAACAGTTGATTTCTTTTTTGAAAAGGGAAGAAATATGCATTATTTAAGAGATAAAGGTAGAATGTATGAAATGAATAAATGCTTAAAGACTTATCATACCGTATCCTGAATAAAGTTATCTTGCTACATAGTAGCTCCACATAAAACGCAAGTTTCCAGATTTAAATAAATTGCAAAATAAGAAGAAAATGTCTCTTTATTATGACAAACTTTCAGTTTCTATTATATTTGATTACGGTTTTACATAATGAAGTGTGTAATGGAAAAAATTATTAGCCTTTAATTTACTTTTGCTTGATTCTTAAGAAAATATGTTCTTGTTAACGAGATGTGAAATCTTCCACAAATCAAATACACTTTTATTTGATACCAGTAATTTGTATAAATATCATGTAAAAATTTCTTACATTCAACGGAATACAATTTTTACTTTATCTTATTTCAAGTAAGTAATTTTCCTCAAATCTTGTAAATTATGTCTATGAATTTAGTAAATTATATCTACAAAGTGAACATGTTTTTATATGTTTCAATAACAACCACGCATCAATATTCGACGAAAAACTTGATAGTTTTTATGACTTCTATCAACATTTCCTCTACACAAATAATAGGTTGATAGCTTAGCTCGCTAACATGTCAGTCCACAGCAGCGATCTACCGCTCGCGGGTTCGAATTCCACCAGGTTAATGGCTGACTTTGTTCGTCTTCAGTTGTCCTAACTCCATTGATTAAGTGTCACATTATAGCTTTAAGTAGCGACTAGGCATAAATAATTCAATTCGCTTCAGAAAATAAGAAAAAAAATGTGGCACTTAATAAAAAAAATGAAGAAATTGATATTTTTATTTAATTTTTTTTATTTTTTCTCTCCCTTCAAAGTAAGCCACTCTTATGATATGAAGAGAGAGTTTTTGCGTGCCAACAACATGCCATGCTTTCAAGCGATCCCCCATCTAATGCCTAGTACTATACTCTTCGCGAAACGAATTCAACGGTAGAATCCCATACAAAAAGAGCTTTTCAATTCGTCAGTAAAGCTCTTTTGTATGGGATTTGACCGTTGAATTCGTTTCGCGAAGAGTACTAGGCATAAGTAGTAACCGCACCCAGCACAGCTTAACTTCGGTAATCCTACGTGAACCGATTTATGCCTGATCCCAGAAACTATATCGAATTTTCCTTAGGTCAAGTTCAATATCAGTTCTTTGCAATTAATAAATTCCTTTCTTTAGATTGAGTAAATATTTCTTTGAAACTATACCAAGTTTTACTCAGGGCAAGTTCAATATTAATTCTTTGAAATGAAGAAATTTCTTTCTTTGGATTGAGTAAATATTTCTTTGGCGCAGAATCATTACCAATTTCTTTGATAATGTGTTCATTTTTCTTCAAAAATTAGAAGAATTTTTCTGAGTGCAATTGAATACTATTTCACATAATTCAGTACTATTTGAAGTTAGGATTCGGTACACATTTTTATAAAAAAGTGAGATTTTTGCGTTAAGCTCGTGATTGTTGGTCAACTGATTAGAAAATTTGGCTCATAAAGCAAATAGGGATAAAAATCGGAAAAAATAAGAGAAATACAAATGCATTCAATTTTTTTGCGAACTGCGAAGTTCGGAAAACGTTTGAAAATAATATAAAAAGTTTATTACCAAAAATAAATACATTATATAAAACAATTTTGGTGATTAAACAGCAAACGTATATTGCTAGTGATCAGGTTTGGCATGTGAAATTGTAATCAAATCGGTAGCTTTCACATTATTGGAACATAGCGGGCTGAGAATGTTGACCTTATTATTTGACGAAGCCCCAGGAAATACCTCTTTTTTTTACTGCGCTTCGATTTTTTCTGAAAGAACTTACTAATAATTTGGTTATGAGCTAATTCGTTTGATGCTAGAGTCATGATTCACTGAGTCAAAAGTCAGAGTCATAGGGTGATGCAGGCCCCCGGAACATTTGGGACTGGAGGGTGTCTGCCTCTAATCAGCAATGCCTCTAAAGTGATGAAACTTTTCCCCATATTTTTGTTAGTTTGCTTTTGTTTTTCCATTTTACCTTCTAGCAAACCCGTCAACACCACGGCAAAAAGATTGCTGGTAAAAAGATCTTGTCATTATCCAGAGATGACTGATCCTATAGAAGACTGCATCTTTTTCTCAACAAAAAAGTTGCTTTTATTGCCTTGAAAACGCTACTGTATTGAGCATGCGGCTGAAGGTTTTTACGAAGAGTTGCGGCCACAAAGTCTCTTCTGTGTACTTTCTCCAATTCGGTAGCATCCCGCGGTTCCTTGATTTTCCCGACTTTCAAGTATGACTGGTTGACATTCCTTAAGCGATTTTCCAAGCCCCTGCATAAAATTGTTTTTGCTGTTGTTGAAAATACCGGTAAGCTATTAAGTGTTAGTAAAGGTAGCCTGGTCAGTAGAACAGATCACTTACCTTGTGAAGCGAATCCAATGTAGAAGTAGAATTTGTAGTAAACTTTTATGCTGCTTTCTAATACAAATGAAATATTCTTTTGTTTAAAATAGCCAAAAGTACTGTTCCTGTTTGACCGAAAATAATGTTGGAGACTTTGAAGCTTTTCAGGTCAATTTCCAGGAACTGAATTTTGCGCTGAATAGAGAAAAAATCATTTTCAGTTAGCAAACTTTGCGCTGTGTTTGCGAGCCTTACACGGCTAATAAATATTTATAATTTTCCACTGCAAGTGACCACACTAGTCAGGTATGCACTATGAGCCGATGTTTGATGAGAAAACAGTACATAACTTTGAAACCACTTAGTTAAATATCAATTTTTATTCAGCTCACAATAACAATCCCATTTTATCTTAACTAGTCTCACTCATGTTATGCTGGCATTCTCTTTGGTTTTGAAAATGATTGATTTTCAAATATCTGGAGGATTACGATAAGTTTATGGCTTTTATGGATGCAGCTTCCTTTTTCTATTGCCTTGTATGAGTGAGTTAAGGGGTAACACCTATGTGGAACGCTGTTTTCGAGGGTGATTTTTTGCATTTTTTTCCAAGGAAACTTTATATTTGATTGAAAAAATAATTACATGGCTTTATTATACATGTTTTGAAGTATACAAATTAATTTTTACAACGTCCTAAAATACAAAATGGTGGCTGTACCAGGCTACGAGCATCAGACGATTTTGCAAAGATGCTTCAACGGCCCGCAACTTTTCGTCGTCGCAAATGGTCTGAAGCACAAAAATCAAAATTTTTCTTAAAGTTTGAACTAAAAGCAAAGGAAGTACGTACGGGTTTTGAAATATATTGAATTTTGAAAGATTGGCGTACGGTTTTCCAAAAAAAAAATTTTTGGTAAAAAAAAATTGTACAAAATTAGCCGTAAAAATGAAAATTTTCAATTTATCAACAAAACCTTACGCATTTCCCTAGAAAATGTTGTTGTGAAGCTTGCACCAAAATTTCAAATTGATTGGATACAAATTGGCTGAATAATCGTGCGGGCCGTATCAGAAAATGTGGTTTCGAGAAAAACGCATTTAAAGTTTGAAAACAAAGGGCGGCTCTTTCACGTTTCTCGTTTTCGCTTTGTGCTTTGTTGCCTTTTTTGTGGCAAATGTTGATCTACTACCTGTCATACTGAATGGTAATTTACTAATGAGAAAAGTCGCTAACGGATACCTGTGGTAGGTATAAGGACTTTGGAGCAGAGCGTGCCGTACGCGCGCCGCATAGGCCTCGACCGCACGGTGGGGGCGTCCAACGTTTATGCTCATAGCTCGGAAAAAAAATGTGATTTTTGAAAATAACTGAAGACGTTATTCTAGACATGTTTCCCTGCCATTTTAGCAAAAACAAATAGATTTTTTTGAAATTTCTACATAGGTGTTACCCCTTAAGTACGCTGAGAGAACAATAACCCACAATGGAAGAAGTTTTAATTTTTAAAAATTTAGCTTAACATCTATACAATCTTCAATAATAAGTAATACATGAACAGTAAAATATTTATTTTCTTATAATGAATTTATATCAAGTTTTCGATTGATATTTTGCTCCGTATTCACACTAAAAATTCGCTCATTAATATATTTTATATCGTACAATCGGGCCTTTATGTTCAGTTTTGATGGTGTTGCATCATTGTTGTTAAATTTAAGGTAAATTTGCTTCCTTCAACATTAAAAAAAAAATTATTCAATTTTACAGAAGACATAACCTACAAAAATAATTTCCGAAAAATTTCTAGCTATCAGAGCTTAAACCATTTTCACACGCACTTGACACTCTTCCTAAATCGCTAGCTCTTGGCCATTGACCTCTTCTCCCCCAATCTCGTATTACATTCAGTCCATCGAACTGCAATAACCGCAAAAGGACTCCTCGGGCTCACAGTCCGAAATATGTTTCCTCCCAGTAAATTGAACATTAAAGCTCCGGACCCATCGAGCCTGTGTGCTTTGATGTTTACATTTGCCGAACGCGCAAAAAAAACTTCGACCTCGACAGTCTCGTCGCTCTACCGGGTTCCAATTGCTTCATGAATAATAGAATACTTGGCGAACATTCTGACGTTTTTCTTTTGCTACCTAATGCTCCCAGACAAGGACTAACATACAATTTACACACGCTTCCATACATCCATACACATACTCGCGTGCTCTTATATTATGAGCATAGCCTTCTATCGTTCGATAAAACGAAACTTGATGTTTATGGAAATGATTTCTTGCCTTTATTTATAGCTACTTTCGCTTATTTTACATTACCATATTCGTAGATTGCCATATTCCCATTACCTCGGATTGCATGCAGACTCGAGACTCTCATGAGTTTCACATCGAATTCTCATTCAGCTCGAAATTCATAGTACATCGTGTTTTGCTTGATTTTGGTATCTTGTTGTCCGATAAAAGGATGCTCGTATCTGGGAATCATCGGGAAAAACGTTGCTAGGAGGATTAAAGACGAGAAGCTAAAAAGAGAATGTATATGCATTTAATTGGGGCGGGAATGAGACTGAAGCAGAGGGAAGGGAGTCAATTTGAGGAATTCCGATATTGCTTACGTTACAGTATGGACGTGAGTTTTAAGTAGAGAGTAAAACATTCAGACATGTATCTAAATGTATCTAAAATTCTAAACTAGACATTTTATACGAATTCAATATCAATGATCAATGAAAAATAAATATATCATGACTTTATTTTGTCTTCCCCATTTTTGAAACTATTTATATCTTTTTTTTTAATTTTCATATAAAAAGTTACAAAACCTAACAAATGTTCTTATTCAAACACCAAACAAGAGGATAATTTACCATCGAAATAACCATATTTAGGGCAATTGAAAAAGCTTGAGCCTGATTAATATAAACAACACTTTGCTGAGGCATTGAAAAATTACATTGATTTAGATTACCAAAATATAGTACTGTTTAGACTTTATTTCAGCATCTAATAGCTCAACAAAATTATGTACCCATCTTAAAAGACATTCATTGCGATAAAATCCTATGTTTTATTCATTTATCATGATATCCTTATATACTCCAAGAGTTTGTTTTCTCTATATTTTTTTAGCAAATTTATAATACATTACATATAATTAAATAAGAGTTTGTTTTCTCTATATTTTTTTAGCAAATTTATAATACATTACATATAATTAAATAAGTTTTAATGCATTCTTCTAGATAACATCTGACTTGAATCCAGCCATGTCACTAAAAATCCACTTGTCTCACTTCGATTCGAAACTTCATCAAACAATGCCAATCCCATGTCTCAAAAAACCATACTACAAACTTTACATACAATCATCCTAGACAAACACTCACCAAACAAGTGCCAATAATAGCATTATACCCTCATGCGATTCCCGAATTCATTCGAAACCAGAAAACATGTCCCGTGCCACCTGAAGCACCGAGCACCTCAATAGCGATGGAAATAAAGGATAAAGGCTTCCCGAGGACTACTTAGACAACATCAAGGCTGAAGAGTTAAGAGATTTCCGGAATCTGTTTAGAGTTGTAATGTAAAAACGACCCGAGGGCAAGCAAAATCTAATCCGCGCCCAATGTGTCCACTGAATCGGGACGACACCGGCAATGTCCTGTGGTCACTTGACTTTTCCGATTGTTTGCGTGGCACACAAGAGAATATGGACATGTTTAGGAGAAAAAGGGAATCGTATTATTCACTGGACATTGGTTAGGAAATTTCAGCCCTTTGTCCGTTTGTCTCTGGGTATGTTGGGTGAAAACTGCTGGAATGCAGAAACACATCCGAAGGAATTTAGAGTGGATTGCGATGACGCTATACCATGACGATGAGCTAAGAAAGTGTTGTGTGGGGTTTAAAGAAGAATTCATATATAGGAAGAAGTGGAATAGTAGGCAATTTTATTTGCAATATATTGTAAAAAAAATATATAATTAAGGAACAACAGAAAAACCTTTAATGAAAATTATTTTCCAAGCTCAAAAAATGTTCGATTACTCCAAAGTCTAAAGCTGGACTCTATAAAAAATTTCTACATTCTTTTCACACTAGATAAATATTTTTCAACTAATCAAATGACACAAAAGTTTTTTTTTTTTTAAATTCCTCTGTATCATCAAAAGACATTAATCTGTCAATGGAAACCTTTGAAATGCCAGAAGGAATTCCAATACGAATCTTCCAATTTCCGTTTCCGTGATTTTCTATGGTGCTGTGCCGCAATCATCTCATTTTGAATACTCCTTCGGTAGATTCAGTGAAAAATCACAAACACATATTTTATTGGAATATACAAATGAACTTTCATCCGGTCTTACCAACCATGGTACATATAAAGTAACTACTCTACGCACAAACCTTCACGTAAAACGAGATTCATTCTGGGGAAATTTCTACTTTGTGTGGTATCTACTTGATTTGATTTGTTTGAAAATTTTTCGTAAGTTACTTTCGGAGTGAGTATTTTGAACGACACGATCTGATAATGGTGATGCGGATAATTTGAGAGAAATTACTAAAATAAAATAAATGTCATCGAATGAATTATAAGGATGATTTTTCTTAAAAAAAAACTGTCAACTGTGGAAAAGTTCAATTGCTAGAAAAGTTTGACTCTGTGAATTTTATTTTAGTAAGGAGATGATTTGCTATAAATATAATCACGTTTTTGCAGTTTTAATTTGAATAGAAAAAAATGGAGAAAATTCAAAAAATATATAAAACTTAATAACGGTTTATTGCGGATCTTACTATAATGGCACATGAAAAATATTTATATTTAATTCCAAAAATATTTGAAGAAAAAAAAACCGATGAGTGGTTTTTGACTTGCTTAGTTGGGACAATCTATGAGATAACTTGGCTGCACTGAAAAGTTAAATTATTTTGGCGCGGATATATCATCGAATTGAAAGTACGACCAAAATTTTGCTAATTTGAAAAGTCTCGCCAAACACAATCATTAATTTTTACGAAAAGTTTCTGCTATCAAACGGAAGAAAAAAGTAGTTTCTGTCTTCACACGCAATGCGATGGTATTTCTAAGCATGCTTTCGGGTGAAATAAAACATATCACCACAATTGAAAATTTGGAATATTTAACTGGCTTATTATGTATATATCAGCGAGTCTAAGTTTAACTAGTGTTTATCTGTTAATTTTAATATGCATTCTTTTAAATTTTTGTTTTATATTTCTTATTTACTTTCACTACTTTTTTCATTTTATAATCCAAGCTTCCTCATTATATTATTAATATGCTGTTACATCTCAATGCTGCCCGCCAATAAACACTGATTACCTGCTTAGAATTATAGTTTTTAATAATGGTTAGTTTGGCAAATGATCTCGGTTTAGAAATGTTCATATAAACGCTCAAAGCTTATATCTGACGATCGACGAGCTCCAACACATGTGGACATTATTTTGGTTTCCGAAATATGATTTAGGCTTGATGTTGGAGATGGCGGCGAATACAACTTATGTGGCTTTAAGGTCAATGACACACACAACGGTTCAATCGAAGCGTTAAACGCGTCGGTTTTTCTCGAAGGTGACACACACACAGTTGTCCTCAGAAGAGTTTATCCCATGCATTCATCAATGCATCCTGAAAATTTCATCATGATTGGATTTCGCAGCCATGAGAAAATCGAAAAACGCCTAAAGAACCAAGTCGGTGGGTCATTTCTCTCATTTACCGACTCGGTTCCAAACACGATAGACGGCCCAAACCGTGGTTTGTGTCATCACAATGCTAAACTAATGCACGACTTTACCGACTCGGTTTTTCTCTTTCTTCTTTCCGTGTGTGTCATTGGTCTAAAATGTTCCGCGCTGATAGATATTTGTTACGGCTCGCGTATTTTCAGGAAGGTTTAATAGGGGAAAAAAAATTATCTCCACCGTCCTCTAGTAGGTGGGAACGATGGAGATTGGGCCGCATTGGCGATGCACAAACACCAAATTCTACTTTTGTTTAGTAGTACATTAGAATATTAGTTTAGTAGTACATTAGAATATTAGTTTAGTAGTACTATTAGTTTAGTAATACATTAGAATGAGTTGTGGTTAGGCACGGTAGATTGAGATTTAATGTTAGTACAACTTCAACGAACATTATACTAATGCAGTGACGCGAACGAACATCAAAAATACATTGTATCTACAAACAACAGCCCGATCGTCATATTAACTACGTCACAATCACCGCGAGATCAACGCGACACCAGGCATCAACAACCCAAAATTAAACGCGCGACTGTGGCTGATTGTTGATGTTCGAACGAACCAAGACCAATGTCAACAATTGACCTAATTCCGACGGACTTGGGACAGTCGCCACAGATAGTGGTTAAGTCGCGACCGAGGAGCAGACCCGAAGCGGCAAAGATCACTAGTTACATGCACTACAACACTACTAATTACAAGCACTAGCCCTATTAATTATATGCACTTAGTATTAGTGCTAAGCACAATAACTCGTTTAAAAATAATCTCGAAGGCACGGAGAAGTAGATTGGCAGAACGCAGCGACGACGATTATAATTTTCTTTCGGTTCACAATTTCCGCGGCCAGGCCGATCAATCGAGATATGAAGTTTACAGGGGAAAAATAAAGCGACACTACTTACCTTCACCCACAAGAATGAAAAACCGTGGTCGACGAAACAAAACGCGAATTACTACGCCCGAATTAACTTATATTTGGTTGTCGCGGAGTCAGACGGTGTGTTGACAACGAGAAATGTCACGAATTGTCAACTGACGGCCGGAATGGGAAGTGAAATGTCCCAAGTCCCAAATTGGTACGTGTGGTGAATACGAGACCCAACACTCCGATGAGAGAAATCGAAATCGGGTGAGTGCGCCAAACGGATTTTGAAGATCCCGCTGCCACCAGGAAAATTTTCCTGTGGGCAGGATTGATGAAAGCGGGTCTTTTTTATTGCGAACCCGGTAAGTGAAGGGATGTCCAAGGTGGAGACTACAGAAATTTTATCGAAAACCCTTGTTTCTTATATTTTGGGTAATTGGACCTGACCGAGAGCTTGAATGAGTCAGTGGAAGAATACTGGAAGCGAAGGTAAATTAGCAGGAAGCTTTCAAATCGGACGGCGTTTGAGAATTAGCAGGAAGATTTCGAATCGGACGGCGGTTAGCGCCTTAAAAACGGCTGGTGAGAAACTCAAAAACGAGATCGGTGCGTGACAACAGGCTGAGGAGGCGAAATTTTCAATTGTAGCCGAGAAACCGAGGCAAGGGCCCCAACGAAGCAGCGAAGCAGATAAAAGTCGAGGTAGTGTGCTCATTATTTTTACTTTAGAATTTTATTTGGTTATCTCAAAAACGAGATATCGCTTTCAAGATTGTTTCTTCAAACTGTAGTTATTAAGTTAGGGAATTTTTTTTAATAAAAGTCATCGGAATTATAAAGAACAAGTAGTGCGTGGTAAATTTATACTCATTTCTGTAAGTGATTGTGCCATCGCGTCAGTGACGTTGATCGACGGCTTATCAATCTAGTTTCTTTTTTGAATCCGTAGAAGGATTAACAGGGTAGATTCCCAACCGCCGTTCTCTTCTCGCTTCGGAACGGTGGATCGGCCGTCAGCAGTTTCGGTTTCTAGTGAACCGAGTGGCGCCCCGGACTCACCCTTCTCCGATGAGCATAGTCAACCGAAACTGCCCCCTTTGATTTCGGTTGTGAATAGAAGGGGTAAAATCGCCAGTGGCAGAAGTAGCTGGTAACATATTACAGAGTTAGTGCTGGTGCTGCTATCTACCCAGTGTGCCAAATTTGGAATTCAGAATTGGTTACGTCTATTCCGAAAGTGACCGAAAGAGATAGAACTATTAAAAGCTCTTGAAATAAATAAAACTATTGACTGGGATAAGATTGTTCATTATTTTATGAGAAACATATGAAAATTTGATGAGAATCTCTTCTGAAGTCTGCAAGAAACAAATTTGATATCATTCGGAATTCGTTGCGAATATTTCACTGAGTTCGAGCAAATTCCGAAAAAACAGCGAACGAATTTAAAATAAGAAAATCGTTAAGAGTTTGATGAGAAATACGTTGGAATTCATAACAAATTCCGAACTTAACGCGATTAGCGTTTAGTATAGTAAATTATGTATTAAAACGGTACTTAAACCATTTTCAAAGGTTTGAAATGTTACTCAAGTTTTTTGTTCTCAAGTAACTTCTCCCTTTTGGTTTCAGAAGCTGCAGTGCGAAGATTTTCGTCAATTCGACCAGACGAGCTGGAATGTTTTTTGAAAAAGATTTTCTATGGCATCAAAGGCCGGCTTAACAAGAGTCGTAAAAAAATGCTATTTAAGATGTTTAATATTAAGACTATATAATAACAATAAATAATATATATAACAAACGATAAATATCCAACAGAAATAAAAATAATAAGTTTTTTAATGAATATATGTTGTATGAAAATATTAAAAAAGTATTGAAAGTATTCTCAAAGAACAAAAAATACAAGAAGACCTTGAAAAGAATCTGCAAAAAAAATTGGAAACGATTTGCAAAGAATTCACAAAAAATTGCAAATAATTCTTTAAGAATTCCCAAATTATTCTTTGAGAATTCGCAAAGAATTCGCGAAGAACCACAAAGAATTCACAAGGAACTCCCGAAAAATTCGCAATCTACAAAAGCTTTTCAAGAGCTAAAGAGGAGAAGTTTGAGCATTTTCGGCGTTTTTGTAAAGTTTTTCATATACCGGTCTTAAAGAAATCGTAACGAATAAGTTTGAGAATCCGGAAGCTTTTTCTGAATTCGCTTCAATTTTCCGAAAGAATTATCAACGAGATGCCGGATTTGGCACACTGGGTACGTTCAATACAGTATACGTTCCCAGCGTGCCAAATTTGGAATTCAGAATTGGCTACGATTAATCCGAAACTGTGTCACTGTTCGTTATTTTATGAGAAGCGTTTGAATACATTTTAAGAATCTCTTCTGAAGTTTGGAAGAAACAAATTTAAAATCAATCGGAATTCATTGCGAACATTTCACTGAGTCCGAACTAATGCCTAACAAAGTGCCAACGAATCTGTGATAGGGAAATTGTTAAGAGTTTGTTGTGAAAAACGTTGGAATTTGCGAAAAATTCCGAACCTAACGCCATTACCATTTTTTTTTTGAATTGTATTATTTGAGGTGTTAAAAGTGTCTATTTTAGAGGTTCGAAATGTTACTCATTTTTTTATATTCTCTGGTAACTTTTCTCTTTTGTATACAGAAGACGCCGTGCGAAGACAGAACTTGCTCGAAGGTTAAAAATACGGTTTTTTTATAGCAGCAAAGACCAGCTTAACAGACGGACGAAAAAAATTGTTATTTTAATATAAATAATATGAAATGAAAGAAAAAATAAAAAGAATTAGTATTTGATTGAATATATGTTATTAGAATATATACAAAGAGTATTGGAAGCATTCTCAAAGAACTATTTAAAAACTGTAAAAAATTCTTCAAAAAATGCATATAAGATTCGTAAAAAAATCGCAAAGAATTCACAAAAAATGCACAAGGAACTCCCAAAGAATTCACAATGAATCCGGAAAAAAATGAACCAATCTACAAAAGCTTTTCAAGAGCTAAAGAGGGGAAGTTTGAGCACTTTCGGCGTTTTTGTAACGTTTCTCATATACCGGTCTTAAAGAAATCGTAACGAATAATTTTGAGAATCCGAAAGTTTTTTCTGAATTCGCTTCAATTTTCTGAAAGAATTCTCAACGAAATGCCGATTTTTGAGTGAAATTAATGTATTTTACAAAAAAAAAAACATTGACTGCAAGCTGCCTTCTAATATGCTATGGAAAAATTCAAAAAAGGTGCAGTTAGTACCTAAAAACAGTTCAAACATTTATATACCTGATATTAATGCTTTGAATGTAGAGTTTTTAAAATCACATCAATCCGGTAACCAGTTGAATAGTTGTCGATGAAAACTCATGATACACCCTATAATTCGAGCAATTTGTGCTTTTATTTTGAGAGTGTCAAAGCTGACGATATACATACTTAAAGCCGTCAGTCATGTTAAATTCGAAGCTGTAAGCCTTGATGACATCCACCCACAGTTTATGAAGATTTTGCTTCCATATGTTCTTCCTGTCTTTATTTGTGTTTCGAATTGCATTATTCTCACATTTTCTTTCCCTTCAATAAGGAAGAAAGCTAAAATTGTTCCAATACAAAAAGCCACATCTTACAATTCTTCTTCTGAATACATACCAATTTCAATTCTACGTTCTCTCTCTAAGGGTACGGACAAGAAGGAGCGAAGAGAGCGTCGAGCAAAGAAATCGGTCTGAATCGATCTCGTCGCTACTATCACATTTCTGCTTTGGTCGCTGCTTTGACTTTTCAGTGCTTTTCTCGACTCGACGCTCTCGTCGCTCCGTCTTGTCCGTGCCCTAAGACACAAGCAAAATTCTTACATCAATAAGGTTCTAGATATTTACAGCAACTAAACTTTTTGCCACTAATCAATCTGGTTTTAGATCTGGTCGTAATTCTGTTACTGCCCTGCTTAAAGTAATTGAAGACATTCAATTGACATTTTGAACAGTATTGATTTTTCTAAAGCTTTTGACATAGTAAATCACTCACAGCACATCCTTAAATTGGGAAATATTTTCAACTTTTCGTCCAGTGTAGTAAATGTAAGTTGGTTTTACTTGCAAGAGAAAGTACACACCCTTAAGCCTTAGTCCAAATAAAATATGTCGTTATTATTGAAAACAAAACATTGATCTGAGCTATTTTAGCACGATTAAAATATATTGAAAAGACTTTAAGTTTGTGAATTCGGTTCAATAGAACTTTAAGCTGCGATGACCATATATACACCGTATTTGGAAAAATTTGTGACCGCCTAACAAATATATCATTATCAAAACATGCTACTTTACACTCAAGCAAATTATATATCTCTTAACGCCTATCATAATGTGCAGGTGTGAAGTTTTCTGCTATAATCATCGTCCTGAAACTAAACGCAAATTAGTAGTTGCCTTTAATAATTTAGTTCGATATGTTCACGACCAATGCCAATACAGTCAGCTCTACACTGAAAAAAATTCACATAGCGCCCAGAGCCATGTAACATAGCGCATTATTTATGGTCCCATACGTCATGTACATAGTACTCTGAGCCATGCAATATGGCTCCCAGCGCCATAATCTCAGAATCTACATAGCGCGTGGTCCCATGTTACATGGCGCAGCATTTATGGTGCCACACGCTATGTACATAGTGCCCTGAGCCATGTAGTATAGCTCCCAGCGCCATAATTACATGGCGCAGAAATTATGGCCCCACCACGCCATATTACATAGTGCCATGAGCCATGTAATATGGCTCATGGCACTACAATTATAACTCGCAGCCATACTGTGTGAGGGTATCTATAAATGTCAGCAAGTGTTACTTGAGTATCGTCGATAGATCGACAACATTCTCAATCGGCTGAGGGCGCATATTATTGAATGGCTCCTTCGGCGACTCTGAATGCAGCTAGCGCCTGTTTGTTGCAAGCAAGTGACTTCTTCGTGTGCTCATTTATGGTAAGTAGC
Organism: Nemotelus nigrinus; assembly: GCA_947369275.1. Lineage (NCBI taxonomy): Eukaryota > Metazoa > Arthropoda > Insecta > Diptera > Stratiomyidae > Nemotelus > Nemotelus nigrinus. The sequence continues at coordinate 66,542,213 of OX376375.1, read as the reverse complement.
ACTGTTTTGACTGATTTGCTTCTTCAATGTACTATAGTCTTCCACGCCATGTACTATAGTCATCCATGCCATGTGCTATAGTCTTTCATGCCATGTACTATAGTCCTCCAAGCCATGTACTATAGTCCTACACGCCATGTACTATAGTCCTCCACGCCATGTACTATAGTCCCCCACGCCATACAGTATAGTCCTCCACGCCATACGGTATAATCCTCCACGCCATACAGTATAGTCCTCCACGCCATGTGTTATAGCTCTCCACGCCATGCACTATAGCTCTCCACGCCATTTACATGGCGTGGAAGACTATAGTACATAGCGTGTTGGCCTATGTACTTTTCGCCATGTATTATGGCGTGTGGCGCTATATTTTATCACAATCCCTAAATAGACTATATACATGGCGCCAGAAGTCTATAAATTATGGCGTCTGGCGCCATGTGTTTTCTCAGTGTAAGCAGAAGCATTCTTCACTGTGATGTATATGCTTATTTTGATTTTTTTTCGTTGCTAAAATTATACGATCCAGGAAGCCCTCTTACCTTGCTAAAAACGGTATTTTTAAACTCATCCCGCTCAATGTCACGAGTGCAGTCTATTTTTAATATCATGATGTCTGAAAAATAGTTTTTTGTTCAAACTACTCGATTATGAACTAAGGCGGCAACTACAAAAAAAAATTTTGCCGAATCCATTTAATTATAATTTAACGCCTACAGTGAAAGGTCAAAACGTCACAGTTTAGCTGAACTAGCTAAGGCTGATGATTCAGCAGTAACTGATTTAGTTGAGCGTGCCAATCGGTCCAACTCAACTTTTCTGATGATCAGTAATGACGAAGTTTTTTATTTAATTAACTAAACTAAATTGACGAAACACTCATACTTGTTAGTATAAGCGAATATTCACTCTAAACTACCAAATATTTTAGCATCCTATCAGAAAGTCGTAGAAACCAATAAATGATGTTATCTATCTGAAGAATAGATCACGAAAACGTTTGCCGAAGCTTATTTACAATCTTTGCCAGACCACATAACTTTAGCTAGACCACAAAGCTCTAGACCTTTTCTCATACAATTTGCTAAAAGTCTTACTTCAATTGCCTGAGGTGAATTGGTGAGCTCCTTGAAAGGTTACTAATTGTAAGCTCAGTAATAAGTTAGTTAAGTGATTTAGGCAGGAAAATGCAAGGAAAAATTCTGGGATTGTACCTAGCACCGATCTTTTGCACAAATTTCCTTTTAATTCTGATCCTGTTTTATCTAGCTTGAGAAAATTATCACGTTAGAAGAAATTTGTGCTATAGAAAGAGGTGTTTTATTTATTATAGATTTAAAAATATGTAAGGGGTATTATGTGACTAACTACCAGTAATTTATACCACATAGAGTGCGTCCATTGATCCATTAATACAAACTGGACAATATTGTAAATGAAGGTTAAGCTGTTATGGCGTACTTTTACTGTATATTATAAGTGACAAACTATATAAGTAATCTGTTCATTCCCTTGGAATATTAATGTAGTTAATATTAATTGTAAGAATAATATAAAATCAATAAACTGCAACTAGTGTGAATTAAGAATTTTTTTTCCCATCTTCATGCTAACAAATTTTTTTCTTCTTGATAAAAGTGTGTTATTGAGTGACATTTAGCTTTTTCACCCAAAAAAACTTATATACAAACATGAAAGAACGACACCCTATGACCGCCTTTCTTAAAATATGGTGCCTTACAGAAACATGTTATTTCTTTTATCGGAAACATTTAGAACGACGAATGAGCTCAGCGATTCGCTTACAACGACAACGCTTATTGAGCAGCTACATCAACAGTAATCGTCCGACAAGCACCAGTAACGGCAGATGGCAAAAAAAACAGGGTTGTAGAATACTAACATTTCATGGAGAGGTAAAATTTTACAATTCGAGCCAGATATGTCTCTTTGCGAAAATTAAAAACTGTGAAAGTTCAAAAGTACATTTGATTTTGTCGTTCTCTTTCAATCCTGCACAAGTTTTCGTTAGTTTCTCAAAAATAAAGCTTTAGTTTCTCCAAAATATGGCTTATAATGTGATTTCAATTCTGAGGTTAAAAATCATATATGATTATTAACGCCTTTATTTTGTTTGAATATAAAATTTAAAGAATCAAACCCACACTGGGCGCAATTTTAAAATATTTTCTTTGGCAATTAATTTGCCCGAAAATGATGTTTTTTGATTAATTATTGATTATTTGCATTGAGAAAAACTGCTTTAGAGATTGAGTTACATAAAATCATACTAAATTACGTTCTCAGGATGAAAATAGTCTTTAAGTCCTTGAGCTCATTGTGACTTCAGTTCATTGCGTCTGTCATTCAAGTGCTAAACTTCTCACATTTTGTCATATTTGATTTCAAAACACATAGAGGTTCTAGTTTACGTAAAATATTTGCATCTTTCAAATAAACCCTGAAGTGATTTGTGTTGCTTTTATATGTTTTCTCTCTATTATATTGCTTAGCTAGCTATAATTTAAAATCTCTCATTTTTAACTTGACTAAGCTCTAATCGTCATTAAACTTTTTAAATAAATCATTTTAATAAGAATGCCATAGTTTGCCATAAACTGGTATCATTGAGATGATTTAGGACACTGTATGATTTAACAAAATTTTTTTGTTACAACTGCACCAAACTTTCTTCAAGGAATCAATCTGGGAAGTACATTTTTTCCACAAATACTATTTTCGATTGAATCCTATCTGCGTTTGTTTTATTTTTTTTTGCAAAATCGATTTTAATCTGGTTGGAATTTGCGCAGCTTTTTCTAAATTCTAAAACATTCGGATTGTAAATGAATTGGCGCTGCTCTGATTTTTTCGATCAACCATATATAAAGTAGACTGCTGGTCACCTAATATTCAGCATTTAAAATTGATTTTATCAAACCAGTAAAAATGGTTTAAAAAGATTTGATTGACCCGTTTTTATTTGAACTTAAATTTATAACAAATGCCATTCAAAAAGTTTGAGCTACATTAACGAAAGGTTCAAAAATTCCCTATTATTCCCTATCACTCTGCTGAAAAACTTTCTAACTTATAATCAAATATAATTAAAAACAGTTAAAGCACAAAGGTTAAATGAAAATCCATCCTTTTCAAATAAAGCATATAATCTTAAAATTTTCACTATAACCTTCACTTAAATTCAGTTCCAGTTCACCTCAACCCTGCACCGCTATCCTGCACAGTCTTTATTCGTAATGGAAAAGCAAAAACTCAAAACACGTATTCACCTCCTCACTCTCTGTTTGTTCTCATTCAGACACAATTTTCGTCTTCTAGCCAATTACATGCTTTCAAAGTGTAGAAATGCAATTAACATGTCCGATCTTTGAGTCCGATAACATTTAATGGTTTCGAGTCTTCCCGGGCTAAGCTCGATGTTTGCATTCTGTTTCAATATGAATGCTAGCGAATGAATGCAAGTCAGCTAGCCAACAAGCTAGTACTGCAATGCATTTCTACGAACATCGCATATGCATACACCACGTACAGAACGAATATATAAATAAAATCTCGGCAAGAAGTTAATGGAACATGGTTTTGAAGGCAAAAAACACATATATTCATTTCGTTTGATAATAGTACTGACACTAACGCTATTTTAATCTAAGAGTATGCTAGTGGTTTTGTTTGTACCGAGTTCACCACGTCGAAGGTTTTCACTAGACATACCCGCTTAATTTTGACGGGAGCATTGGAACCATTTGAAAAGAAAGGGGCCATAAGAAAGGAGCGTGCCTGTCGGTGCTGTGATTATGAGGGTGTCTGTTTGTCAACAAGTACGAATGATTGAGAGATGGAGCTCGGTGTGACTATTTAAGTGGAGCTACTCTGTTTACTCAGGGAGATATTTGCATTCTGGTTTATCATTAGTTAATCTCACTTTGCGTATATGCAAACGTAAAAAAAATAGATATAAAATGTGATATCTATTTGAAAGTTTTTATTTGAATTTGAAAGTGTTGAAAGAAAATAACTGGCTAAAGAAAAAAGCGTTTTTTATGAATGGTTTGGTAAATTTTTCTTTAAGTTGGATATTTTTAATCGTAAAATTAATCAGTTAAACCAGACAATACACTGATTGTCTCTATAGCCCTTTTTCTCTATGATAATGGCAAAGCTCAGGGGACTATATTTTGCAGGGAACTAGTATTATGTCCACTCGCTAGCTGCTAAGACAACACGGTACGAGCAAATACAACCATGACCATGCCAGAGCATATAAACTAATAAATATAACGGAAATTACGTGATTTGCGTTATAAATTACGAAATTACCCCAATAATTGCGAAAAATAGATAGCAGTACCCGATTTCAAAATTTAAACAAGACAAAAATTACCCCGCCAGCGGCAACGCTACGATAAAACACGTTCTTTCATTCCCACTAGGCAATATACATTTACTTTGCAAAAACACCTTTTTAAAGATTGGCGTTTTATGCAATATTAATTTTGTTAAAATCTAGTCTGTGCATTAAAATGGTCGACAATAATATACCTGACGCGGAATACTATTTCCGATACCGTTTTGAAAATAAAAAGAACATCTCTGTTACTTTTACTAACGACAATGTTGGCTGTTGGCAGCAAATGTTCGCTGCGTTTATTATTTCTTGATGGGATCTCATCTCTCATTGGTCGATTGTCAGGGCCGAGAATATGATTCTCTCTTTTTAGACATATGTACATTCACATTTTGTATCAGGGCCGAGAATATACTTTTCTTACTTTTACATATAGAAAAACTTACTTTTTTGTGCGGCCTCTTTTGAGACACCAGCTGATCCGTAAACACTCAACATCATATCCTTGTCACCCATCGGAAAATATCACGCTTTCCGTACTATTTATTGCTGTGTGCTATATGCTCCGTTCTATATGTTCTGACCATGCGATGGAATTCGACCTAGGGACACGATGAAAGTACTGATATTAGTACGGTATCGATACTTTCGTTTGATACCAAGTAAAGTTTTACTTGAATCGAAACTGTTCGATATTTTACTCATATCAATACTTTGATGGTGGTATCGTATCGACATACGACTGAACAAATTTCATATGGAACCCATCTTTCCAAACTGAGCTACAACTACACGACAGCTACATATATAATGTACATCAAATGAACTATTTTAAGTTCAAGAAATCTTTCAATCATACAATATCCAAACAGTTTATATTGAAACAGTAATATAAGGGGCTTTTTATGTGAAGCGGACAACGAAAAAAAGTTGAGGTTCTAGATTTCGTTCATATTCCGCATAATGGTACTTCTAGAGGTTAAGAACGTGGATACACGATTAATTCAATGAGGTTTAGTTGTCGAGTTAAGGGCTTCTGAAAAATGGATGACATTGATGAAAGGTTTTTTGGAAGCGATTTCTAGTATAAAAAATACTGATTGTTGTAGAAAATCAGCTGTTCTTTTTAATTTTGAAATTAGATTTGAAACCGGAATTAATAATTTGTGTAAAACCGGAAGTAACAATTTCAACTTGTTTATTGAATAATTTGGACCAGGTTAATTTTGTTTATTTTTATTACAAAATAAAGCTTATGGTATTCTTATTTTATCATTAAAGTTTAAAAAGTAGGTGAATTTCAATACATACAAATCTCATGGGGCGTGGTAACTAGAGCGTGCTTACAACTTCTTGTTGGCTCAAAAACAAAAATTGATATCGAAATAGGATTAGAAGTACCATCTTTTAGTTGAAAAAGGTTTTATTTTCTTATAAAATCCTATTTAATATATATGATGCCCATATAATATATATGGTGCCAAACCATTTCGAATTTTCCGTTATTTTTTGAGTTATTGTTCAGCGCTTGCAGTGTAATATTTCACAATTTTTGTAGAGATTGCCTCTGTACTGCAAATCGCTTACAGTATATACACTGCAATCTAAAGGGAATACCTTTGCAAAGCTAACCCTAGATTCTTTTAGTTCATAAAGTTAACCCTTTTTGGATACAATTTCTTCGTAGAAAAAAGTCTTAGAATGAAGTAAATATGCAAAACGCAAATTTGATTTAATACATAGTGTAAGAGGCACACTGAGTCTAGAAGTAATCGCTCTGGCGTACTCTTTGTGTAATTGAAGCTCAGCATCAAATCTAAAAGTCCAAAGGTGTCCCACAGATAGATCCTCACTTTCACTTTCACATATGAATTCATATTCGGGTGAGTTCAATATTTGACACGTATCTAAGTTTATATTTTAAGTTTATACTTTCCATTATATGTATGTTCGCACATATAGTTTTCACCACTTTAAACGCAATTCACATTGCAGTTTTGAACACTACAGTTTTAAGCACTCAATCCGCAGCTCACATTGATTACAACGCAGTGCTTATCTAGAGTGAGAATGAAATAACTACATATGTTTTATTCTGGTGTTCTAGCCTATAAATAAACGTATGTAGAATTAAAAGTAAGCGTATGTAGAATTGAAATTTTTCTCTGCAGAAATTACATGCGACGCCATAAAGATATGTAAAGACAAAATACCTTGATTTTGTATTAACAAGTAGAGCTCTTAAAAATGACAAGCATAAGAGGATCGCATGTGGCTTTAACGTTTTCCAGCTGTAGAAGCTACATATGATGTCGGCATAGGAATTGAATACTTTTTTAATTTGAAATTGAAAGCAGACTATAATCAATACAATTGGACTGATTTTTGAAAATACATACAATTTACATATGTAAGTTTTACAGTTTCATCTTTGTACTTTTGAAATAAAATGATAAAATCTTTGAAACAAATAAGTTTATTTCTCTCAATGTAGATAACAACTTTCGAGGGCAAATTTTAGAGTTGCTGTGGTTTATGAGTTCTTTTCTAGTATTTTTGCTTTCTTTATTCTGCTCTGCTTATATTTGTCCGGATTTTTACTCCTTTTTTTCTTTTTACTGGTGAAACATAATCACTCGCAACACTTGATATCTTCAATCAGAAATATCACAATACGATCTCTTAATTAATAATAATTTCTATAAAAACTACAAATAGCACTGTTTCACGGATTGAAAATGGTTAAAGTGATACTAATGGCACTTGTTGATGTCAAAGAAAAGGAGTTGGAGTGGAAAGTACAATCTGCGCATGTCTAACAGCAGTTTATTTTGAAAACGGGCAATCTATGCGAGATGGCTCCTTTTTCAAATGATCAACAAAACCCCAACCACGTTAAACTGCTTTAGAAGACCAGAGATGGCCTGTTTTCAAATAGATTTTATGAATGGCCATGCAAAGGTACAGAATCCTGAAAAAAATAATTACAGAATCTTGAAAAAAAATTCAAAATTACGGACTCTATTGTTCTTCATTTAAAGATTTTCCTAATGAACAAAATATTCATAGAAATAGGTTGGTAAAAAAACTATATTTAAAAAAAAAATCAAAATTATCAAGTAAGTAGCTCCTGCTAGTCTTGGCTGCGTATAACCAACCTTTTACTAGTGTGTTTTCGACAAAAAAAAACCATATGATTTTTTATTTGTATTTTCATTACTTCAATTCCAACTGAAAGTTTTCGGAAGAGCAAAGCACATCAAACTCAGATTTATCTTCTCCATTTCAAAACGTAAAATTAATTCAAGTTAGATTTGTGAGACTCACCCTCCTTTTATCAAGACCTAAAAATAAATAAACAACCGCACACGCCCAGCCATAAGGCAAAAAATAAACACTTCAAAAAACCATCTCACAACAAGCAAAACGCACCCTTTCATTTCGCACTTGCTACGCTTTATTTGAAAGTAAACATCATAATTTTCTTTTCATGTTCAGAATCACATTGGATCTATGCCATTACGCACAACCATTCTGATCCTAGATAGCATTACTAACGCCATCATAAACACCTCCCTGCTTCCATCACCGGCACACACGCACTCGAACTTACGCATATCCTTACGCACAGACCGGTTGACTCAATGTCACGTCAGCACGACGTAAACCGAACAAAAATAAAGAAGTAACAGCATAGATGACGAAAAAAAAATGTATAGAGAACTGTGTTGACAAAAAAAAACGGGCGGCATGAAATAACAAACTCAAAGAAAATCCCCCGAAAACTTTTCGTCAACAGCAGCAGTCAACCATCATCATCATTGTCGGGGGGCTCGAGTTATATGAGATCCTGCACGCAAACACATCCTTCATCCATTTCAGTAAGTCGTGGCTTGAAAATATAATAAATTGAACGAAATGTGACAATATTTGAAGTTTGGGGTATGGATGGTTAGTAAAAGTAGCAGAACTGTGATGCGTGAGAGAAGAAAATATCATAATTTCTGGATACGGGATCATCGCATTTGAACGTATTTTCTCAGTTTTTGTTGGAAGTTAAAATATTATGTCTCATTTCTTTCACAATAAAAACGGTGTTCGGCCTTGAATAATCAAGTGGAAATAAACTTGATTTATATTAGATATTTTTGAAAATTTCATGTTTTCAGCCCTGGTAATTTTTTAACATTTTTGTTACTGATCAGCGAAATCGTGTTAGGTTCGAAGCATGATTTTCAAATAACATTTTAAAAGCTATCTGCAAATAATTTAGAGCAATTGTTCATAGAATTCTATTGAAAAAGTATCTCTCAATTCCAATTTCTCAATTCCATATCTCAATTAAAAAAGTATCTCTCAATTTCAAATCAAAATTATGTTTGGAAATAAAAAAATTCCACGAAAATCTGTACGATAGTATGATTAATTTTTAATCTTCTCCACGAGTCAACTCAGCTCAGTAATGCTTGACCGAAGTCCTTTCATCGTATCATTCCAATGAAATTGATTTTTGATATATCCAATTTACGATAGAACTTTATATTCTCTATTTAACATTGAACAATATCTCATGCCAGTATCACCGTCATCCTTTCTTCTATTTTCATCCATCGCTATCATGCAGTTAAAATTCCATTTTTTCCTCTCATATCATACGTAATCTTTTCGTATCCTTTTATACCTGTCCTGGCTCCACCGTTCAGCCAACTTTCAGAATTTTTCTACAATTCCATTCACATCGTTGGCTATTTATGCGGCAGCTTAGCAGGTACTATTTCGTGAAGTTGTGACTCTTCGTGAGAAAATGGAATTTTCCTCTTGGACTCGGTCATGTTCATTGAGAAGAAATCTTTTCAACGAAAAATATGGTTCGATGAAGAATAAAAGTAGTTTTTTCCGCAAAAATGCACAAATACTACACACGTGGCAGGAGAATCATGTTCGGGGAAAATATTGATGGTTCTTGTCTGAGACGGAGCTAAATGGAAGATCTTATTGTGAAAATTGCACACGCTGGTGTCTTCATCGTTTTCAATTGAATGATTTATGATTTGCAGGCACTTTTTTGCAGTTTCACGAAATCTAAGCGATAGAGTGGATCGAAATCGAGCTGTGTTTCGAGCATGGGAGCTATTTTATGCCAGATGTGTGTACTTTATTTATTTCTTTTATATTGGGGACTATCAAGTAGAGTTGCTGAGGAAAAAAGAGTACTGATCTCAATAAAAAGGGATGTATAAAAAATAGATGATTGATGTTAAAAGATGCACAACATTTTTATCAAACACTTATTCTGAAATTACAATTAGTCGATATTCACTTCCCCGCTGATTAAAAGGCAGTTAATTGTCCGTATTGGTATTCATAATATTTTCATTCTCAAATCAACCAATCAAATTCAATCAATGCAAAACTGGAAAGGTTTAAACAGCATGCATTACTATTCACAGCAGTCATTCCCACGAAAAGTCAATATTTCACTGCTGCACGCCCACGACACCTTTCTATCAACCTCCTCACGTAGCCGGTTAAAACAAATGAAATGACCCAGAAAAGTTGAAGCATTCACTCCATCCCTCCACCCAACCAGCCAGCCATTGTATATTCCCCCCAAAACGGTGCATATGATCAGTCTAGGGCCTATTAGGAATGTATATAAAACCCACTTTCATCTACCGAATTCATGTTACAAACCGAAGCGTTAAATTAATTCGAAGCGCGTATTACACAAACTCCGGAAACACATCGATATCGGCAGCCAAGACCATTCAAATTGGCAGCTAAATGGTTCCAGCTATTGGCACGAAGGACAAACAGCCTACACGGTTCGTGGAATATGAGGTTTCAATATATTCCCACCCGCTACCGAATAAAGTTCACTGCGAACCATAGCAACGATATTGGCACGCCCAGTGGTGATCAACCAGAAGAAATTTTACACGACGAGAAAGCGCTGCAGGACATCCATAAATTAATCAAAGAACAGCTAAACCGTGATACGCATCGTCGAGAAATAAATTATCGTTGCTGGAGGTGACGGCAGTGGTGGAGTATATTGGTAGAAGGTGGTATATCTTTGTCATTCACCTCGTTCTCTTCGTCAATTTTTCGAAGGGTCTTTCTAGCTCCGTGCCGCTCGTCATTTATTAAAATCGCTGTTTTCTCACACCGTATCGGTCGCTTTAGAGCAGTTTCGGGTTTTTGTTGAGGGTAAATTTTAATATCCGGGAAAATTTGTTTCTTTGGTGAGAGGAGATATTATTTGATTTGTATGTAAGCATAATGTGTAGTTATTTATGATTAAGACTACATTTTGGGACTGACGGAATAGTTTTCCAGGTTAAATAAAATACAAAAAAGTAAATAGTTTTAATGAATTTTTGGTATTTTTGAGCCCTAAACGTCAGGGAGAGAGTAACATTTTCTTAGAAATACGAGTATAGCACAAAATAAATCAAGCATTCGAACTAAATATTTTAATTTAAAGACCAATTTGTTTCCCTTTGAAGCCAGATATATTCTGTATTTTTGCAGATATTTCAATTTGGAGTGCAATCTATCTTTTTCACGAGCACAGTGATCCAGATCAATTACATATTTTATTTTAGAAAATATCAAAAGTAATTACTTTATGATGACATTATATTAGGACAAAAAAAAACATTAAAAGTGATTGGCGTACCATCTTTTTTTAAAAAAGTTTTAGTAATGGATTGACCAAAAGACAATAGTGACCGAAAAAAGTTGCAAATCGAAAGCTGTTGAAACAAAACATATATTCCTATCTCGAAATTGCCCGAAAAGAGTGCGTTTCTTACTGAAAAGTAGCGGAAATCGCAAATAAACGCAAAAACTACCGAAAAAAATGGAAAACACCCTGTATGAACAGAAAAATTATTAGTATAGCTTTGCAGCATCTAATGCACCCACTATGATATGCAGCAATACAAGAAGAAGAAATCAATTCACATTACGAAGAAGACAGTATGAGGCAAATATAAAATGTAGGCGTCCTGTTAAAAGACCACGAATAACCGAAGCGATGAAGAAGAAAAAGTTAATATGGACGCAACTTCATAAGAACTATACGGAAAGTGATTGCGATAATATAAATTGAATAATAAAATTTGTCCATACTAACAGACTGATATAAGTATTTAAATAATAAACGAATCAAAATTTCTGGTTCCTGCCACTTTCAAGAGGTGACTAATAGCGTCATGCTGAGTCAGCTGATTCAGTTTGGCAAAGCGATAAATTGTTAGCTTAAACAAGCTAGTGGATGGTGGCAGATGGGCCCAAATTGGGGGCCTAATACTTGCCGTGAAGCCGACAACCCTCTTTACAATATAACAGGTCGCTTAATATTTGACTTTGTAGTGATTTACAAACTGAGCCAAACTCCAGAAGAGGTAAGGCGTAATGGCGAACCATCAATAGGGGCAAATCAACAAAAAAAAAAGAAGTGCCCCGGGAGCAGGGTACCCTAGAAATAGCCGCGAAGGTCCTTCGTCTGCATTAGCGGAGCACCCTTTAGTCCAACCCTGATGTGTGTTGAGATGCCGTTTTGGGGTGAACTTGCTTCCAGAAAACAAAGGAGGACGCTACGTATTTTCCATTTGTCATGAAACACTACTAGGCGAAAAAATTATAAAAGGAAAAAGGGCTTTTTGTCCGTAAAGGACCAGATACAGCTCACAGGTATGGGCTGCAACCGCTAGCTATCTCTAAAAACAGGAAATGAGAAAACGCGAAAATCTAAATTTTGGGGGAAAACTGCCTCTTTTTGTAAATCCAACAAGTCAAAAACGAACTCGGAAAAGTTCTCCTAAAAATACACTCTTAAACTCTTAATACATATATTGAAGGCTCAACACTTTCGTCTGAAAGTTATCAAAAACTACCACATTGCCATTGCAATTTTTTTTTTAAATATATCAATTTCTTTCACAGATAGTCCTTTAATAAAAAAAATCTGAGTCATTTACTAATACCTCATGAAAGTGTTTGGTTATCTAAGCTATAAAAATAACATCACACAACGTATTTGTTTCCAATTTGTTTAATACGAGACTATAATTTGACGTGTCTGAGCTGTTAGTGGCTATCATTTTCATTTTTCCTTTATACGCCGAAGTGAACTTTTTATGATGTTTAATAGACAAGAACTACCTAATTTATTAGCTCATTAACCAATTAACCAAATTTTTCTACGATCAGAGTATTTATATTTTGTCAATAATTAGGTCATGAACATTAACTGGTGATATTTGTTCCACCTCTCTTGAATAGTTAGTTCAACGCTGGAAATAACAAATAAACCTATGTGTATATTAACAATGCTTGAATTTATTTCAATCGTTTAATTTTATTCCTTTTGATAAATAATACAAATAAATTTGTTTAAGTTCTTCTATTCTTCTGATATTTTTTTTAATTTTTATTGTTTAATTAATTTTCAATTCTAGTTTGCAATAATACAAACTTGAATTCAAAACAATATAAAACAAACAATACATAAAAACGATCAATAAAATTTAATTTGTTATATAAGGCAAATTTTTTTTTCAAATTTAATTTCTTACAACAATACAATTATTGGAAAAAAAAAGATTAACATGACTGCTTAAAATATTAAAATTGTACTATTCTGGAGTTCAAAAAATTCCACATTTATGGAAATAAAGAAAACTATAGATATTTCAGGGGCGAATATTCTTATTTTACATATTATTTACACAAAATGATGAACATCAGCTACTCTACCCAGGATATAAATTAACAGTGACCTAGAAAAAACATTTTGTCGAAACAGTTTTAATTTCCTTTATGAGAATAACTCAGATCTTTGAAAATAAACCGCAAATGCAAATCTAATCAATAGCGCCCAGTGTGGGTTTTCGAAATGTGAAATTTTTACGAACATTTTGAGTGTCAAAATATAACGAACGGAAAAATCAAACTTTTAGTTTACTTGATTGTTTTTACTGGCAATTGATGTTTTTCGGAAGAACTTATTTAAGCTGTTTATATCCAAAATAGAAGACAAGTGACAGTCATGTCTAAAACAAGAAACACTTTTAAGCTATTCCTGTATGATTAACCAGTAAGTAAGTAAGATAAACAGTATTCAAAATTGTATTTAAATCATACTGTTTTTCACAGTATTGTTGTACACATGTTTATTTTGATTAGAAATTGATGTTTTCTTAATTTATTGCAAGTTTTTTATTTGGATGGGTATGTTCCCCAATTAATTCATTCTAACGATTCAATCATCAAAAGATTATGCTTGTGAAATTCATTCTCAAATTCACTTTTATTAACATATTCTGCAAAATTTCACCAGTTTTTTTGGGCAATATACTTCCACAATTATGGTGTTTTCCTCACATCAGAAAACAGGAAATTCACCACTTGCTATTTTATCACAATGCAATCCAAATTCCACACCAAGCTTCTCAAAAACCATCCTCAGCAAGCAAACTCGCCGAACAGTTCTGCAACTCTTTTAAACACGCTCTTTTTACCTCTTGTTTTCCTATTTTCCCCAGAATTCTCATGGCGCACACTACTTCCGGTATAAAAATTAAATTTTCGTGAGATGTTTGCATGTGCTACCACCATTGTTGCTGCAACTCTACTTCTGCTCCATTGGTATTATTATTTTTCAGCGGCATTTATTAAAAGCATTCTTTATTCGCTGGCTGTCATATTATATCAGAGCAGTCATTTTTTTTACAGTGCTGAAGTTCTCATTCGCTAACTCTTCTCTAAGGAACAAAAAAAACAAGAAAGCAAATTAAGAACAAAATATAAAGATGATGTTTTAGGTTTTTCGTATTTGATTTTCAGTGGGCACATTCATAGTGTATTTTGATTATTTCAACGATAAAGTGTATCATAAGCTTAAAAAACCTATGCAATCGTGGAGGATTTTTTCATACTAGTATCACCCAGAAAAGTATTGAGGCCTTATGGCACAATATGCAAATATCTTCCAGCGTCGAAAATTTCGGGAGTATTCTTTTAAAATTCAATTTTTCGTTCAATCGTCCTTAGCGGCGCAGCGTAGTCATGTTTAATTGTGAAATCAGACGTCAGTTTTTTGCTTATTTCATTGATTTATTGCTAACATGAATGTAAATGATAAGATTTAATGACTATTAGCTACTAACTACTTATTATTAAGCATGACTATTTACAATTGATTAGGCAAAATGAAAACACCAAGTCTTCTTGATAAATCAACTAAAATAATTTTAATTCGAAGCTCATAAGATACTAATATGCATCAAATCTAATAAGAGTCATCGAATAAAATAGACATATATTAATGAGCATAGAAAAACCAGACATATAAATATCGACCATTACGTGACTGATATCCATGCCTGGTCCTGTCTTTTTACGTATCCTGCTAGCGTTGTCTTCCCAGTTACGTACACCTGATCTACGTGACCATTTTAAGTGATACCTTACGTTAACATACCTTACCCTTGCAATATCGAAGTCTCCTTAAATTCCACTTATGAAACAAGAAGCTTACCTTGTTTTCTGTTCTCGAGCCACGAGTATCTTTCTCGGGCCATATCAGTGTATATTTGTTTTCTGAAGCTACCAGCTACCTAAAAGGTGTGAAATACATGTTTCTATTCATTTTCAACCATTTTTCTTGCTTGTTTTGTTTTTCGCACCTTTGTACCTACAGCCTTGCATGTGCCTGAAATTGAAAAACACTAGGTATTGGAAAATGCGAAAAAAATGCAGAAAAAGCAGGAAATGCTGTTGTTTGATCATCAACAAGCTTTGCTGAAAAGAAACAGTACCATTTTTTTTTGCTTCGTCTCAGCAAAAATTGTTTGCACTTTCCGAGCAATAACAGACAAAGAAGAGCAACAAAAGACGATCAAAATAAATGAATCAAATCCATCAACGTGTTTTATTGAGAAACAAACCACGTAATACAGTTAAAGTAAATCATACATTAAAAAATGTATGAGCTATAAACTGTACTAGATACTACTATGGCTACTTATACGGCTCAGTTGATGGTATACTCTGTGTAGTTATTAAGTATCTGTGTTCGAAGTTGTTGCCTGTAAGCGAACAGTTAATAATTTCGGTTCGTTCGGAGGATTCATAGGTTTTGTACTTGCATCTAGGAACGATACAACCAATACGTGCTGTGTTAGTCGTAAACATGTTGGGAGATGGTTTATGTTGGTCTACCCTACTCGTCTAGTCGATCTAGGAGGCAGAGAGCTTGGAGAGCGGAGGAGACAAGTTCGAAAAAACGATATAAAAAATCGCATCTAGCGTAGATTGCTTGTAATAATCGTAATCGTGAAAATTGATTTTGTTGACTAGATATTTGCAACTGTTTGTAATTTCGTTGATATTGTTATGAAATTTATGAACGATAAAAATTTATTTGTTGATGTCAGGAAAATTGTTGGGACCCAGTTTGATTGAACTTCTATTGATTTATCTCTGCAAGGAATAATTAAAGGTACATGAGTTTAGTTTGTAACTTTTGTCTTATAATATAATATAATATTAACTTTGCATCCTGGTAAACTAATTGTGGCTAAAAAATCGTATCCATTGTTGGTACTAGGTAGGTGAAATATTGAATAATAGCCAGTCATTCCATGCTACACTTAGATTAATATGATTTTTCTGCAGTGGAAATATACAGATGCTGAAAGGCAAAGTTGTATATAATTTTTCTATATAATTTAAGATATGATGTTTATTTATAGTTAATATAAAGTTTATTTATCATTTGAGACACATAATATTCATCAGATATAAATTTTATTTATCGTTTGAGTAAAAGAGTAATAAATACATATACGGATTGAATATTTGCAATAAAAAATAATAAAATTAATTTCAAACTATTAAGATCCTGCTGTTTGTCCATGATACCATCAATGAAAGGCATATTTTCGACCCTGCTAACGGCATGCATACCCTTACTAAAACACGTCTACCTCCATGTTTCCAGTGGTCTTTAAATATTTTGGACTGAGATCTGCAGTTTGTTACCTCTAGATCCAAAAAAATTAATTTACTTATATCGAAGGAAACTACGGTATCCCAAAGAGCAGTATCCTTTCTTTGATATTCATGTGCGTAATCAACCCTGCACAATCTGTTTTGGTGATTGATGAAAGGTTTCTTCGAGGAAACTCTACCATTTATATTGGTATTTCTAAGTATGATCCTTATAGTTTGGGGATGACGCTTTTGCCGAGAGTCCTTTCAGCAATCTCTGCCAATTTTGGATCGCTCAATGAAGGATTTTTTTTTGACTGTCTGACGATCCAGTGCCAATCCATTTCAGAAAACAATTTATTTTCAGCTTTTTTGAATTGATTTTCCACACGATTCTCGCGCACAAAACGTTCAATAATATACTGAAGGACTCCTATTAACAAACTTAATTAATTTTTTTGGGACTTCCTCCAAATGGTTAACTATTAGCTCTCGTTATTCAATATCGATAGAAGTATGACGATCATCGTGAATTAAATATTGTATCGGTTTTTACAGAATAATGATTTCGTTTAAAAAAAACCAAGGGTTGGCTGATAGTTATCACGTCTACAAGGCGATATTCATTTCTCTCAAACGGATTTTTCGAATTAGTGCTAGTTTTTCTAGGAAAAACCATTTCACAGCATTTGCAGTGTGATCAAAATTAGCTCTTATCGGGTTTTTATTAATTTTTTAGCATAACGGTTTATTTTCTGTTTATTTTTGCCCTTCAATGATAAATAAACATTATATCTGGAATTCGTCATAACTGTTTTTCTTAATTTCATTCAGAAACTGACAGATATTGATCATTTTAAAGAATCACCTGGCGACCACATTTCGGCTGTCAGCCACTGTAGTTTTCCACAAAGAAGGAAGTAAGTATTACAGATAATATTTTTTGCTTCCTCTTCTGCCTATAAAATAAAGTTAAATAAAACACAGTTTTGAATACTGCATTAAACAAATTTATAAATAAAAAGTAGCAATTCATCATAAAGTCAATTATTTTTTAACGAACATGAAAAAAAATTAGGAAACAAAAAACACGACAAATTTAAGTTACTAAATAAATAAATAAAGCTAATCGTGCATATTTATTCCAGTTTGTACTTCAGAAATTGACCAGCACTGGCAAAATGAAGAGTAAATATATGTAAAAAAAAAAGAAACCTTGGCAGGATAAATAACTGTGTAATTTGATGGTTTTAAGTTACAAAATGCATGAATTTTTCAAGCTTTGTAGTCTGTTTTAGTTTTTCCACACTCCGCCGATGAATTTAAAAATTGACAATAGGAAAGCTTTTATTTTTTAATCTGATTTGGGTATTTTTATTAATATTTTTGGCACAATTAACAATTTTTCAGACCAAAATAATTTCCCATTGTTGAAGTATACGACAACTTAGTCAGTCATTTTCAAAAAAATTTCTTCCTTTAATAATGGCTGCAATCATTCTGCTCATCTTAAACAAAAAAAAATCAAACGGAATTTTAATCTGTGAGGTAAAGAATAATTTTTGGACTAGAATGATTAAAAAATATTGGAAGGTACATTTTTTGAATTTTGTTGAATATTTTTTCGTAAATTTTGGTATTTTTTTCACGAATAGAAAAGCCTAAAAGTATAGGAATCGTGCGGATTTTGAGTGCATATTCTACCGCATGTGCTTCTTATTAGAGCCAATTGGTTTCGAACGCCATATACCACTTTGATATCAAAAATGCATTGAAACTAATAGGGAGAAAAGCTTTCAAGTGTTACTACTTGCAGGATTCACAAAATTGAGAAAGTCAATCACTTGTCAGTTAAATTCATTATGAGATGTTTATCTTTCAAAACTCTGAAAGCAGCATCTACTGTAACATATATGATGAAAATGCTTGACGCTAAAACAAACCTGCCCTGTAAATATCGTATATATCCGATGACCATTGAAAATTATGCCTAGTACTATACTCTTCGCGAAACGATTTCAACGGTCAAATCCCATACAAAAGAGCTTTACTGACGAATTGAAAAGCTCTTTTTGTATGGGATTTGACCGTTGAATTCGTTTCGCGAAGAGTATAGTACTAGGCATTACAAGGAAAGAAAGATATTAAGGGACAATCGGATAAAAATATATTAAGGGACATTTAGATATAAGTTATTCATTTTCGAAAATTTAGACATTGGCCAATCATTTTCGTTGTAGAGTTTTGTTATGAAAATAATAATGCGTGGCTGTTGGTAAGTAAAACTTTTAAAATTTTGAAAATCTTAGTATTTGTTGTTTGATATCATTAACATTTAAAAGAATTAGTGATAACATCGCTCATTAAAGAACTGACAAAAAATTATAAAAGCTACCATAGCTGGTAACCCTATCGCTGTTTTTCAACCGAATACCTATCATTTACCATATGAATTTCGTTTTATTTCATGAGTGCACCGGAGGTCATAGGACAAATAGCTTTTTTTGATGTATAAATTTTCAAGAATCTAGACCAACATCACCTAAGGTGGCAGCTTTATATAATTTTTCAACCAAACTTCTACTAAAGGTAGCTTGATATAAGTTCCAGCTACTGTGTGAATCTCGTTAAAATCTGGTGACAGAATCGGAATTTATATTTAGCCACACACACACATACACACATATACACTCACACACACACACACACACACACACACACATACAAACACACACACACACACACACACACACACACACACACTTAATAGTAATGCAATTTGCAAATTTCAATAGAACCTAATAATCAGGTCTTGAGTTCTAGCGAACGAAAATTTGAGGAGCTAAAAATAGGGGCAAGTCGGTGAATTTCCTTGTGGAGATAGGAGTTTTGAAAATTTTAATTTGACTCGGTAGACAAAGCCTCAAGTTTATCGTAAATTTCCATGTTTTCCAAAAACTTTTCAGCAGCGTCGTTGATTGATAGTTTTCTAATTGCGTACCTGCCAAAGCTACACTGTTGCTCAAACATTTATCAAAAATCACATTAACCTATTTGTTATAACTTAAAATGTCTTCTATAAAGTTTACAGCAATGCAATTCGAAACGCAATTTGCTAATATTTTCAGCAATGCAGCTGTAGCACTTGAAAAATGTTTTCCAAAAAGTTTATCATATTCCTTTGAGCATTACTCGCAAAAATAAGCGGAAAATAACTTTCGAGCATACATCGGCTTAGGTAATGTTTGCTTTCTAAAAGGGGAAGATGAAAAGTTCAGAGCATTTCAAATCATCACATGTATGTAAAATTGTAAGAGTCATGCAGGAGTAAGCTTCACTGCCGCATAAAGCAGCAGCATAAATTTCCTCTAGTACCTTGTAATGCGAGAATACGCTGTTGGAATTTCCAATGAACATCGCAGTCACTCAGCAGGCATTATCTACACATTCCGGGTCATCCAGAAGTATGATCGGTCGTCGGTCCAAGCCTCACAGATTGTCTCCACTTGCCATTTCCCATGACAAGCCATTCGACTGGCCATATAAATGGCTAGTCGAGACGGTTTATGGCATGTCATAAATGGTAAACTATATGGTATGCCATTTGCTGGGCCATCACCCTAGCCATATTTTGACAATTCTTGATTTTAAAAATGTTGCTGAGCCGTGGTCATGCTCCGCTTCTTATAAGCGAAAGTAGGAATTTTAATGTACAGGGATTTTAAGATATCGTTGACTGTTCGGCTGATTTTTTAAATGACTGCTACCCCAACCAAATAATAATTTCGCCTTCATTTGAAATTTCACTTGCTTATCCAAAAACAGATTTATCCTATCCGAGAAGTTTTCATCAGCAGCAGGTTTCTTCGCTCCTCACTTCAAATAACTTTTCAAGAGCATGCAACGCTCAGAGAAAGCACACGTCCTTTCCATTCAGAAGCATTTTCGAAATGATATGGTATGCCATGCAATTGCCCACGCATCAGATGATATGCTATAGTTTGAAATTCGTTGCCATCGGATATGGCAGGGAAAATAGCTAGTCGAGATCGAGGGTCAATATACTTTCCCCATAAATGAGGGGAATGCAAGAATACAATAAACAAGAACTTCTTTTTATAAAGCTATAAAGCTGAAATTTCAAAGTTCCTCTTGCAAAACATTGTCAACCTAGGACATCCAATGTTAAAAAGAAATGAAACGGATATGGATCTTAAATGCTTACGGAGAGTATGTTTGTACTAACGCAGCGCTCTTCTCATGCGATTTCTTGTTCATCTCCAGTGGATTGATTTGCGATATTTCGAGGTCTAATTGCATTACGTCTTCGTGTTGAAAGATGAGATCTTCTGGCTCGTGGAACTGTAAATAACTCTAGCAAATTGCGGCGCACGGCTGCACAGCTAGCTCAATGGCGTTCTATACAAATTTAAATTATATATTCTCATACAAAATGTATGAGAAACTAATTTTTTTTCAGCACACTTTTTATTTTGAATTTTACCGAAGTTTAATAGCTATTCTGTTATTCGGAGCCAAGACAAATCCAAGATATCAAAGATCATAAAAATCGGAACCGTCGTTCTTGGTTTATAGGTCTAACTAACCTGACTTTGTTATATATATATATATATATATATATATATATATACATATATATATATATATATATATATATATATATATATATATATATATATATATATATATATATATATATATATATATATATACATATATATATATAGATATATTATCATTACCTAGCTTAAAACATAACTAATGTTTCTTTCTTATACTTGTTTCTTAAAATATTTAATTTCCACAGAAATAAAGCAGTACATATAGAATCACTAAAAGGCCCGCTTTTGGCAAAAGGTTCAAAATATTTTCAGCTTGATTGGATAATTGTAAAAATAAATTTTTGGGGCAAAGTGATTACAGTACTCATTTTCTTCAAAAAATCAGTAAAAATTTTGTTATCAGGTTTTCTGTACAGCACACTTCCATATGCCATGCTGCAGTGTAGCGAATTTGGATTGTTTAGATTTTTCATTAACTTAAAACAATTTATAAATTATTCTACTATTTTACTCTGGTGTCTTCAATTCAAATGACTTTTAATTTATTCAACTTATTAATAATTTTGTAAAATAAAGTTCCATTTGTTGTGATCATAGCACCTTATATGCGAGTTGTAGCTTTTTAAAAATAAAATTACTGCCTTCAATAAGGACGTGTTCATGATTGTCAAGGTATATCAACATTATAAACTGTGGCTTCTCATGAATGTTTGTGCTGAAAATGAATTAAATCAAATTAGACCTAACTCAAGATAAGAACGTCTGCTATATATTCTAATTATACTATGTTCTTCTCATTCTCTCAAATAAAATGCACTCTATTTTCTTACTTTTACATTTATTTCTTATTTTCCTATCTTTTTGTGATTTTTCCTTAGTCTTCTATTTACTCTCTTCATGACACTACTGAGCAAGGTGTCCGTATTTACTCCATGCTAAACACCCACATTGGGCGCCATATTATTTTCCTACCATTTTTGGAGTCTACTTTTTCTATCCAGAAAATCAATTGCAGATTTAACTCACTAAGTTTTAAGTTTATTTAAAATAAATTCAGACACTAATTTACTTAATACAATGTTATACTAAAATGTTTTCGTATCTATCTCATTTCATTCACTATGATGATGACACCAAGCTCATGTAAAACATTGCTACATTTTTGTAACATTCCATTGAAGTATACGGTCCATGCCACCATATCCAAACCATTCAAAAACACAACTGAACAAAATCCACGTCAACCATTTAATGCCTAAGTTTCCTGCCATAAGAAGTCATTTCTGATTAGGGACTAATTGAATAGTAACAAGTTTTTTGACCTCGTGACTTCTTTTTCGTACTCATTCATTTCGTCCGAGTGCTATTTTCTCTTTCTCTCTCTTCAGTTTTCTTTTCCTTGCTGTTCAATTGTCCGTTTGCCTGTCATTCTTGTGAACATACTTCTTATTCTTCGTCTTGTTACTTAGTATGTTCTTTCGGACTTGCCTATCATACGACTTTCAACGATCTATTATGGGAGTTGGTAAAGTCACTTTTCGGCCTTGATAAAAGACTCCCTGTTTCATGCGTTCGGGTAGCCATACGGTTCATTGAAAGGCCAACGGTGTCGTTGAAGACAAGAAGAAAAAAAGGAAACAGACGGAAAAAATGGTAAAAGCGAAAAGTTTCCTCAGGAAAACTTTCTTTTTATGTTCCCACGTGGAGGCCAGGTGGAAAGAGAGAATAAATTGAAGAGGAAGTGAAGTTAGTATCCGGTAATTAGAAGGCTGATGTAGCAGAAATCAGCACAGGTAGTTTTTGGGGTAGATCATTTACATTTTGAAAGGTAGATCTGACGGTTCGATTGCGTGATAAAACAGGGTCCCATTCCCAGGAAGCGACTATTTTTTAATTATCGGAAAGATGACAGGCACATATTTGAGTGAATAAATCAAACAAATTTAATTTGATTTCAAATTTTGAATTCATCTCAAAAAAATATAACAAATACAAACAAACCTCGGCAAGTGCATTTAAAGTGACAAAATAATCGATTATGAATAATGTTATTAATGATATAATATTATCACGTAATCGTTTTACATGCACTGCCACGATCCTTTCCATTCTTGAATTGACATTCTCCAGCCCAGCTATTATATCACTACCTCAATGTTAATTTATTGGCGGTCGTTTTGCTTTTTAAACGAGCCAGTTAATATTTTTTATCGTTAGGAGATTAATGCTTTCATTACTTCACAACTCCCCCCTTCGTTCCCAACATATTTGCATTGTGTTTGCTACTACTATCGTGGGTATGAAATATGCAATGTTGAGGGTGTGAGAGGACGTCTGATGTCAGGTCGATTGGCTACCGCTGGTCTGACTAGACCCTCCTTTATTTCTTTCGATGAAAATAAATGGGAAAGAGCATATTATGTACCTAAGCATACTTTCATATAGAAGTAAATTTAGCGCTGTTAGGCTGGCAATTATTTAACAATATTTCGCAGTAAAATGTCAATATTTGTTCTCGTTTTGTTCTTTATTGGTTGTGACAGGTTGATTTTGTGCGTTTCTGTTGACGATTTATTGCAGCTTCAAAATGAAGATGGGTGGTGGGTTTTACTGCATTTTTGGGCCGATTTTTAAGTGAATGAAAAATATATCTAATTTATTGCAGGAAAATGACATTCATGATAATGAAAAAGAGGCAAATTTAATATAGGCAGGAAGGTGGCTAAAGATATAATTCTCTAGTAATAGATTTAAGGGAAATTGAAAAAATTTTAAATTAGAATCCAACTTCAAAATTAAGAATCTTGAACTTTCCACTAATCAATATCAACAGGTACTAGTTAGTATATTTCTTATTTGTTGTCTCTCAAAAAACACACAAAAAAACTGAAAAACTAATACACTTATGTGAACAATTGAAAATGGGATACTCTCATGGGTCGGATTATTTTTGTCAGGATTAATAAGGAAATCGAAACACCTGCTAGAAAATATGTTTCAGTCGTTAATATTTCTAAAAACTTTGAAAATTTTAGCGTCATCGTCAAAACTGAAGATGACGACAGAATGGACCCTATATTATTCATAAAAAAAAAGAACAGTAAAGATCCCAGATGACTAATTTGAGAAACATCAGATCTGACTTTAACTTCATATGGCAAGGCATTGCGAAAGGATACACGTTGGATTCGATTCGCCAAGTAAGAGTCAACCCCGTTCAAAGAAAGTTAGGGAATTGAAGGGAATGAAGCTTAGCTAAAAGGGTAAAGTGATCACGCTTACCAAAAGCTTTCATCAAGTCTGTGTAGGCACAGTTAGCATTGAAACCAGCTTCGATTAAATTAGTCACTTATGAGAAAATTCAAAAAAATTAGCTATAGTTAAACGACCTTGCATGAAATCGTGTTGGTACGGGGTTTTTTCGGGGCTTCAAAAATTTTGTGATGCAGCGAAGTTTTGTCATTGGTCGATAGTAGCATGCGGTATTAGGATTTCTCTTCTTAAGCATAAGATTTAAATTTTTGAGAAAAAGCCTTCTGGACTCGAATATTTCAGACAGTTAAGTTATGAAGATACTCAAAGAAAAAGGAATCTTAGTGTTACTAAAGATAGCTGGAATGTATCGTAAAAAACAGGTCAATGTTATTTATAATATTATTTCAACAGTTAAAAAATTATTAAAGTTATAGAACAAATGTGAATAGCTCACTGAAACAATAGGTAAGCTAATAAATTTAAGGAGATGCAAACAGTATTATCTATTATTACTTCTTCTTAATTCAATATGAAATACCTCCTGTAAAAATAACGTGAAAGCCTCATGAAAATAATGTTGAGCCCTATTAAGCATATCATATGTAACCTATATATTCTATTATTATCTTGAATCAAAGTAATACGCAGAAACCTACAAATCTAATAATACTCTCTTGTAGTATGATCTTATTATATCAATGATGTGTATTCAACTTAAAAATTGTTTTCTAAAATCTCAACCTATTAATCACACACAATAAAAATGTAAAGGCTTTCAGTAGTAACAAAATGTTTACTTTATCTTTTAAAAATTAAATAAACTTAATTAGTACACTAACCAGCATATATTATTTGGTATATACTTCAACTTAATCTGTAAAATTTTAATGAGTTACAAAAATCTAAGTTTTTAATGTCTTTTGATGCGAATCAAATTCTCACCGGCATTAGTCAACTATGTACGATTGGATATGATTAGAAAAACTTTTCAGATACCACTCTTTGCAAACAGAATGTATGATACATTCATTGCCGATCGTCAAATATCAGCCATTTAAAATAAATAGGGAAATTCTTTCATTTTTACAAATAAAATCCATGTTTATAAAGTAATTCACAAAAACGATTTTTTAGTACACCAATGAAAAGTAAACTTTTCTCCAAGTTTTTTAGTTGTACGAGTATTTAACGAAATAACAAAGCAAAGCACAACCAATGCACTTTAATGTTCAATCGTTCAATACAATCTGCGAAGGAAATTCAATACAACGTAGTAGGATTTTAAGAGACGATCGAATCATTTCCATAGTTAATACCATTCGTATACCACAAATTTCGTATGACATGAGCCCAAAATTTCATTACTATCTATCACTAATTAAAGATCTTACCTGCTTGTTGTTAATAGTAGATACTATTTACATTATGGGATCATCCTATTCGATACGCAATGAATGCTATTAATAATAAGTAATCGGTTGATAGTTTTAATCCTATTATATTAACGACCAAAATTCTATTAATTCCGTCCAATTTCTGAAAAATTCATGCGAAATTTTGTTCTTTTGTTTTGATAAGACCGTAATCATATTTTCAATGGTATCAAATTTTCTGAGTGTACCGGATATTAGCAACACAAGGCTCTTCCTTTGAATACCTTGTGCTTAGTAGTCTTCAAACAGGTAATTCAGATTGAGTTGCATGAGTAAGGATAAGTCGGATCGCAAATGGATGGAACTTTGGTGGTCATGTCCATGTTTTGGTATAAACATCTTGGATTTGCTGAAATGCTAATTTGGCAACTTTGTGTTTTTGCCGCACATATGGATTACATTTTCCAAATACATGGAAATCGGTTTCGAGGTACCTGAGCAATGAGCTAGAAATAATCTTAAAAGTTACCTTTGAGAAAGTTAACTTCTTTGCCCTGTTGCGGATAGTTTGAGCTCTCCGATACTTCAAAAGATTGCGAAATCTACAGCTTATTGGTTCATTTGATGATTCATTTGTCAACATTAAGGCAACGTAGCACCTCCAAATTTTTGAAAAATCGATTTTTGTTTTTTGGTTGAATATGTTAGAATGAAGCTTTAAAAACATGATTTTAATAATATAAAATTGAAATTCCAAAAAAAAAATTTTTGTGAGTATATATAGCGAAGCGCTCCAAGGTCATTTTTTCTATGATTTTCGTTGACTTTGCTATATCGCTACATCGACTTAACCCAAAGTGTAGACAAAGATAAGTGAGTCATCTCCTTTAAAAGAAGCAAAAAAACAGTTATCCTTGGCAAAAAAAACAAAAAAAAATAGCTGTAAAAAAAGTTTAGAGTCTCCAAAAAAAGGTCAGAAAAAATTCCAACTGACACTAAAATTAATGAAAAATTTTGTTACATATTATGGCCTAGCTATACGACGAAATCCTGATTCAGTTGAAAATATGCGTAAGTAAATTTGGGTAGCATATCACCACAAAATTTACACTGATGAGAACCCTCAACACTCTTATTGTCCTGTTGGAGAAACGACTTGGTATAACTGGCGCAAGGCGGAGGCAGCTGGTGATAATGCATTAAAAAATTTCAAGCATCCTTTTGATGATGAGGTACAAGAAATTTTAAAGCCTATTTATGATGACTTATCATTAAAAGATTTATTAAAGCGCTGCTTGAGAAATTTTACGCAGAATAATAACGAAAGCTATAATTCTTGTATTTGGAATTTGGCCACCAAACATACTTTTTGTGGGAAAAACGTGCTAAATATGGCTGCAAATATTTCTGCATGTACATTCAATGAAGGATTTATGGCTATCTTGAAAATAATGCAAGTAATGGGAGTTACGATTAGCGAACGTGCGCTGGAACATGCAGAACATAGAGATGCTGCAAGAAGCAACCAGGCGGAAAAACACTCGACTGAGGCATCTAAAGAGGCCAGATCTGCTCGAAGGCAGCAAAAACCTTTGAAAGAGGAAGAGTATGAGCAAGAAGAAGGTATATTGTATGGTCCAGGCATCGCAGATTAATTTTCGGTAAGATTTATTGCAAAAAATATTGAATTTTAACTTTAAGCGCGATTTTCTCGAAACAACGTTTTGCAAGTTGGCGTGCATGATTAAGAAAAACAATATTATCCAATCGTTCTGAAATTTTAACACGTTAATCTGCACATTTTGATGCTCAGAATGAACTACGGATGAAAAAATCGGCACTCAATTTTTTTAGTTATAACCGATTTCTGGGGAAAAAAACTTCGATTTTCTGAAAAACGCCGCCATTTTGTTATTTTTCAACCAAATTTTTTTTTTTTAGTTCATTCTAAGGCCGCTTTGATGCTCATCAAAACCACGTTTTTGTTTGTTTTTTCAGACTTTCTTGAGGACAGTTATCATGCACGCCAGGTTTTTTTGGTGTATTTTCCAAAAAATTGTAGCAGACGACAGGGGGCCACAAAACATTTTTTACAATTTTTTTAATGTAGTATAAAAGGTGTTTAGTATGTGTAAAAAGTTTCATTAAGATATGTTTTTTTATTCAATTAAAAACAAGCCTTTGAAAAAAACATTTTTTTTCCAATTTGAAGGTGCTACGTCCCCTTAAGACAGTTTTGTCACATAGTATTCCAGGATCTTCGCTGTTTTGAGCGAGTCTTGGCTTGACCTAAATAAAAACAGGTATTTTGAAGAACAATCATTCCCAAAAAAAACTTCCAAAGATTTTTAGCCAATTTGATCCAAACATTCAAACACCATAAATTTTCACTAAAACTTTATATCACTCAGTAGACTTAAAATTCAGTAAATTACTTCTTTTAGATAACCTCAAGCTATATTTTTAGATAAAAAAAATAAATGCTATCATATATGTTTTTTTTTAGCCAAACATTAAGCCAATTTTGAGATTTCTCGCACTACTAGTATGAAAGCCAAAAAACATGAACACTTCTGTACTGAAAAGCAAGCAAGCAATAAATTCTTTAATGAAAGAAAGAGAATAATGGAGCTAGCGAAAATCACCACATGTACGTAAAAAATTATTTCTAAAGTGAATTTTAAAGCAAAGATGTTAATAAAAAGATTTAAAACAAATTTGCATTCGTTGCTCCCTTAACCTAACTTTACTTTTTTTTAGATTATTTGTTACATTTTGAGGCTCACAATGGAACTATTTCATTCGTGCAACTAGTCTATTTGCATTTATTTAATGAGATTTATGTTTTTTCAAGAATGATATAAACAATTTTCCACTTTCATTTGAAATTTGTTCAAAAATAGAACACCAAAAGATCAAATGTGACACTTTTTGTCATTGCATTTGAATGAATGTCATTAAATATAAGCTTATTCTTGTAAAAATCTTAAAACCAATCATATATCCAGTAGAAAGTTAGTAAAATCATCATGTTTTCACGTTCAAGCTCATTGGTCCTTTATTTTGTTGCTGCATCGGATACGGATGGTACGTCTGCTCTGGGCAAACAGAACAAAAACCGGGTGCACCCGGAGATCTTGTTGGTCCGGGTATTCCAAGTAATCCTGTATCAACTTTTTCCTGAACGTCAACACTCAACATTCACTCCTTGTCTTGGTCATCCAACTTCACTCTGTGGCTCAAAGGCATCTCTTCGTCCAAGTCCTTCTTCCTTTTGATCACCTTTTTCACACCGCTCTCCAGGTTGACCAGGATTCCTTGGTTGTCCACGATTGCCCGGATAACCAGACAAACTAGGTCTCACGATTGATCCTGCTGGTCCTTGATCACCTGTAAAATAAAAGTACATTTGTGTATAACAATTTCACGCAGACACAATGTACCATACCTTGAACTCCCTGTGGACCAATCGGGCCTTGCTTTGCTGGGCGTGGTCCGCCTGATGGTCCAAGTGGTTCGATCAAATTTTGAGCATATTCAGATATATGATCTGAAATCATTTAACTTAAGAATATTCAGAGTATTTAGGAAAACTCATCTGACCTTGCAACAGTGACAAGCAAATTTCTCAGAGGTGACTTTCGGTAAGCTCATCATTGGCACTTGCTGAAAGTCCTGGCACTTTTGGCTTACCGGGAGGCCCTGGCGGTCCCGGTTGTCCTGGAAGTCCATCCTGACCGGGCATTCCTGGCAATCCTGCCATGACTTCTGGACCCCTATCACCTCCAGCTCCTCGCTCACCTGGTATCTCCGTTGCACCATAGTGGCCGTAAACCCTACCAACATCCGTGAAGTAGCTCAAGCGCTGTTCTGCATGTATTCCGGGTGGTCCAGGTGGCCCTAGTGATAAAGGAGGTCCAGAATCTCTTGGATTTCCAGGTGGACCGGCATTATCTGGTAAACCTTGTGGACCTTGTGAACCGGCCTCCCCAGGATAGTCTCTAGCACCAATTGCTCTTGTTGATCCTTGTTCTCGACGATCACCTTTGGCTTCTCTAATTCCAGGAAGAAGTCCAGGAATACCATCATTTCCAGGCAGACCAGGTGGTCCTTGAGGTCCCACTTTCCCATCACTGCCGAGTTCACCTGGAAAGCCCTGAAATTTCAACTAAAGTGTAGACTATGATAAAGTGTAAATATGAAGCCATACAGGTCGAGTATCTTCTCCAGTCATGTCGGAAGGTCCATCTCTCCCTGCTGGCCCGATTGGACCTGCTGTATTTATAGCCACTCGTCCTTCAGTATTTTCACCAAGGCCATATAATACACTGCTAGGAAGTCCAGGTAGTCCTAGTTCACCGGATGGACCTGTTGTTCCCGGAAAACCTTGAAGTCCTTGCTCACCACGGAAACCACGTTCCCCACGATTCTCTTTTTCCCCTTGTGTTCCATTCAAGCCAGGGAAACCTCTTGGTCCTGGTAAATAAATGGGAGTGCTTGATTCAAAACTAGATCCTTTTGGCCCAGGTAGACCTCTTGGACCGGGTTCACCTGTTTTTTCAGGAAATCCACGAGAATCTTGAATTCCGATTTCTGGTGGGCCTGGTATGCCAGAAATACTTGGATTGTCTGGTGAATCTGGTGTTCCAGAAGCTCATTTTTCACCTTGAAATGAAAAATGTTGATGTACAATTATTAGATAAAGACATTAGACTAGAGGTCTAATTTTTTATTATTTATTTATCTTCCGAGCGATTGTTTTTTTTATTTTGCAGAAAAATCAAAAAATTTTTTTACTAATTTCAAAGTTTATATAAGATACCTTTTCTTGCAGAAAATACTTGAAGATTGAAGCTTCCTGGTGAACCTGGAAAGCCATCTTTTCCTCGCGGACCGGGAGGTTCTGGTGTTCCTTGATAGCCAGGTCGTCCCTGTTATGGGTAAAATATTCTTATTGCGATAAAATTAATCAAGTTTAAAGGGACTCAATTGAGAAGGTCAAATCGTAAACATTAAAATATTTGAATTTAATAGAATTAAAAATGCCAATATAATATGCTAAAAACGTAAATAAAAAGTAAATTGTGAAACATTTTAAAAAATTTCACTGTGCTCACATCAGTTCCATTATATCCAGGTTGTCTTCGAGGGCATTGTTCAGGACAAGGAGTGGATCCGAATTCAAGACTGCCTCTTTCAATCGGAGCTACGTCATATTTCTACAACAAAAATGAAGCTTAACTCGAAATTTGTCTAGAAGTACAAGATCTTACAGAAAGTTTTTCACAGTTTTGTCTTTCCGGTCTTTGATTATCATAGCTGAATATCATCCATTGAAGTTCAATCTGATTTTGAAAAATAAATTTAAAAAAAAAACATTATGTGCTTGATTTTACTTACGGGAACAGTTTGACGAGTGTCGACATCCTGAGCTATAGACAAATATCCACCTGTGTGATCGATAGGAGCCAAGGGTAAAATTCGAACCGGCACTTGATCATAGGGACCTTTTGCCGTAGCACAATCGACCCAAAGAGTCAGTGAGTCCTATTTCACGCCGAACATAACTTTGTGCCAGCGATCGTCAAAAAGCTGAAATTTGAAAGGTATGACTTGATTTTTGGAATAAGGCAGCATATTTCATTTTGACTATTTTACCGAAGTTTCTTCAAACGAAAATGTCTGGGCGTTGCCATTGACATCCGGCACGGTCAAATCCAAAGTTTGTGCCATTGTATTCATGGTCAAACTGAAATGCGATTCATGCGAATAGTCGTACAAATTGAATATCTACCATGGTGTCACTGGTAACGTGGGAGCGCGAAAAGTACTTTCAAATGAGAAAACGTGCGGTACACTACGCGGAAAAGTTTGTGAGGCTCGAACCGTTAGGTTGGATTCTCGAGTCAAATGATATGCTGTCTGAAATACATTTGACCCTTGGACAGCTTGCACACCATCATATTGATAATATTCATTATCCAGCTAATATTGGCGAATTTAATCGAAAGCACTGAGGTCAGTACCACTAGGACGCACATCTTCGTCCTCTGTAAGGAATCAACGCTGCTTTTGGAGTCTGATGGGAACTGAAAGCAGCTGATGGATACTTACGACTATTGGCATGTTGGTAAAGAAGACAGCAGGAAAATGAATGCAAATCTAAAACAAAAGAATTGTTTAAGAAAAATCGGAAATTTAATATGAAAAATGACAAATTTATAAATCTATGACTATGAAGTTAAGTATGCGTTCTTAAATACTGAAACACTTTCCAAAACATTTTATTGAACACTTGATTGCCATTTTCTACCCAAATTCATTAGGCACAGAACGAGTCATACTTTGAAAGACCACCAAACTACCCTCTACAATCTATGCTCTGCTACTAAATGAGTCGTTTCTATGAACATTATATTTAAATTGAGCTATTGGCCGGATTAATTGATAGAAAATAGAAAAAGCAAAGAGTCGAAATTGCTTTTAGACAAAGATACATTTGAAGCGTCCCATATGTTCTTTTTGTGAAATTCATGTGAAATTTCGCAACATATGATCCAGTTGCGGACTTTTTTTTAGCGGCAAATGAACTCAAATGTTTGCATTTCATGTTTTTTATTCACATCACACTAGCAAAGTATCTACGAAATAAGTGGTGATTTTTTTTACGAAGCATATGTTTTCTGTTTCGTTTTCAGTCATACGATTTGTTAGATAATGTTTTTGATAATTTGCTTTACAAAAAAGATGCATGAATGTGTTTTAATATTTTCATTCAAATTTATCGAATATTGGAAAACTGAATCCTATATATAGGAGTGATCGCTAGCCATAATTTTCTTTCATAATTTTATTTGCTGTTTCGAAGAAGCTCAAAGTTTCGGGTTTTTTTTTAGAAGAATCATAAAAAAATGATTAATTCTAGTGCAAATCTATCCTGTTAATAACCAAATTAGATATCTGTAGACAAAAAGTTTCCGTGCAATTATCATATAATACCAAATAATTCTCTAGTACCATCTTCAAAACTCTTAATTAGCATCCCACCATATTTCTTAGCTACAGCTATTAATAAAAATTACAATTTATTTCGCATTTTCCCCTCAGTCCCCATGCCACGGGCAAAACGGCGACTGTGCAATTTGTAATCATTAGAAAAAACATAATCCCCCCGAGAACAATGAACGACGTCGTTACCGTTTGAATTTGACGATGATGAAAAGCCACGAAAAGTTGTCATTATTAAAGCCATCACTGCTGCGTTGGTTGACTGGAGGCGCCGGAGGACTATTCCCAATGCAAATCAATTGCATTGTTTGACTTTTCGCGCCCGTTCATTAATATCGAAGGGAAAAAATTGGGGTTGGAAATAAACTGAGGGTGGCAGCAGATTATTGTTATATTTTTCTATTGACGCGTAATGTGTAGAGCATGTGTATTGTTAATGTTTACGTTTGCATGTTAAGTTGAAATGAGTGACGTTAATATCTCACATTAGAGTTAGAAGCAAGGAAATTTCAATTTGCATGGGGGATAGGAAGTGCAAGTCCAAACATAAATTATACAGCTATGTTTTAAAGCCCTCAAATATGAAATTTTAAAGGCGCAACATCTCAGAAATTGCTAATCATTTGAAATGGCTTTCTACAGGCAGAGAAAATATATTATTTTTGAAGACAAAAGCTATTATTTTTTTATATTTTTTTTTGGTGTGAACTTGTATGAGGGCTAAGACTAAGAGCCAAATCAGCTAAGAATCATTGAAACTTCTATTATCTAAAACTCTTTTAGTGTTTGGCTTGTAATTTGAAATCATCTCCTCTATTCAATTCTCTTGCATTCAATTATTTTCCAAATAATCCGCAAAATCCTTGCATTTTATATGAGAGGTTTTGCACTGTTTTCATGAAAACATTCTTTTCATATTAATCTCCGTCTTTAAATCTACCTATCAGTCTCTTATTACTTTCGGCGAGTAAAATTGCACTTGGCTGGAACTTGTTTCCGGCCCTGATGTCATTCGGTACATATTTGCGAAAGAACTTGCATCCACATGTTCTGATCTTTTATCCATAACTTTAAACAAAAACCTTTATTGTGATCTGGTTTCCGCTTTATGGAACTTATTGAACATATTTTTTTTTACAAATCTGGTAATTTCATCTTATCTTAAGTCATCCATGTTTCCACTCCTTAATTCTTCCATGTCTACAAAATTTGTAAGTGGAAAGTTTTTAATCTAATATGGTTTATGAGGTTTTCTTCTCGATAGTATGGTTTATGAAAAGCCAAAGTGAAAGATCTGTATTAGATATTCAACATCAGTTTGAGCTCATATACTTTGACTTCTCCAAAAAAAAATGCGCATTAAACTAAGTAATTTTTTTCCAAAGCTGAAGCAACTCCTCAATCAAAAAAATAAAATATTTTCCCCTTCAGTTCTCCTTCCAAAGCTGATAAAAAAATCACTTCAGTTTCATAGGAATCTACAAGTTCAAGGGATGACTCTTCTGACCCTTAAGTTTTATTCGAAGAGTATGAACGGGTTATTGAAACCCATTAACACGTTCACGCCGGGGCCGATTTTCATTTGTTTTGCTGTGAGGCGGCGCTCAAATTAATGCCGCGCTTCATCTGGCGGCAAGCGATTTTTTCCTGTACAAACCTGCATACGCGTTGTATGTTTACTCAGTAGTAAAGTGAATGCTTATTGTGCAAGTTGTGTAATTCGTGCCGTTTTTTCATCCTGACCACAGATTGCTACCAGTAAGTATAACTAGAAAGGTGGTTGAATGTTTTTTTTTTAATTTTTGCCCTGATAAAATATAGGTAACATGGACATGGAAATAAGTGATTCTGATGAATCTATAAATAGAAGCAGGAGAAAGGCATCAAGATTACGGATACTCTCTTCCTGTTCAGATGAGGATTTTGTTAATATAAACAGTGAAGTGAACGAATGTTCCACGGAAGAAGAAGATTTGATGTCTAAATCAGAGAACGAGGATAACGATGAGGAATGGCAAGAAGTAAAAGAAAGAACTTCAGTCATAAATGAGTATTCGGAAGAAGAGGAATTTTTAAATGAAAACACTGACTGTAATGACCCTTTTGATTTATACAAACTATTCTTCACGGATCACATACTAGATTTGATAGTTGAAGAAACAAATAAATATGCTATACAATGCATAAATAATTCTACATCTAGCAGTAGAATGCACCAACAGGTCTGGCAGTCTGTTACAAGAGATGAAATGAATACTTTTATTGGCATATTGCTTATTTTGGGTGTAGTGTAATTACCAGAAATTAGATTGTATTGGTCTAACAACGACATGTATGCGAACGCACGCATAAAAAATGCAATGCGACGTGATCGTTTTTTATCTATTCTTAAGTTTTTACATTTTTCAGACAATACTACAGCCAGAACTGAAGATCGGTTGTACAAAATTCGTAACATTAGTGACGCAATCGTGGATACCTTCAAGAGTTCTATAAATCCTGGAAAAAATATCGTTATCGATGAAAGTATGGTTCCGTGGAGAGGACGCCTAGGTTTTCGTCAGTACATCCCAGGCAAGCGACATAAGTACGGCGTAAAATTATACAAATTGTGTTTGCCTGAAGGCTACACTTATAATTTCGAAATTTATGCCGGGAAAAATGAAACGATCATTGAAAAATCACATTCTCATGATGTAGTAATGAGATTACTAAATGGCTTATTATTTGAGGGCCGCATACTATTTATTGATAGTTATTATACAAGTGTCCCTTTGGGCGAAGAACTTTTAGAGACCAATACATTTATGTGTGGTACTGTAAAAATAAACAAAAAATTTCTACCACCGCAGGCAAAAACAAAACAAAAACGTGGTGAAATGATAAGTTTCGAAAATCGTAGCGGTGTAAAATTTCTGAAATGGACTGACAAAAGACCAGTATGCATGTTAACTACCTCAAAGAATCACCGGTGTAAATTTGTACAAGGAACAAATGGCAAAGTAAAGCCCGATGCTGTGTTTGATTATAATATTGCAAAAAAAGGTGTTGATTTATCAGACCAACTATCGGGGTATTACAGTTGTTTACGAAAAACCATTAAATGGTACCGAAAAGTAATATAACAATTAATATGCGGAACTTCCCTCGTGAATGCCTGGTATATTCATAAAAGATGGGGCACTAAAAATATGAATATATTACAATTTAGGGAAGTGATTATTGATCACCGTTTGGCAAAAGAACAAATATACTGTCATATACCGTCAAATAAACATGTTCTTCAATCATATGAGGGATCTGCAAGAGAGTCCCGTAAACGCTGCAAGGAATGCTATAAAAATTTGTCCAAGAAAAAGGGCAGAGATTATGCCACTAACAAAACAACAAGAGTTAAGACGTATTGTGGGCATTGCAAGGGTCAGCCAGCACTTTGCTTGAAATGTTTTAACAAATTACACACAAAACAATAAAAAATGAAATTATAAAGAAAATAATATTGAATGTTTACGTTATTTTTACCGAATTTGAGTTATATTTATAATACTGCATTATTATGTTTATGTTATTGAATAAAACTTATGTTTATGATACGTTATTAATTATAATTGCAATTAAAAATAAATGTTTTGAATGAAAATACGTTAAATTTTCATTATTTTAGTTTTCAGCGTCTAATATGCACAATCGAATGCGTACCACCGGTGATACGCGCCGCCCAATGAGACAATTTAGTGCGGGCCACCGGTGGTACGCGCCGCCCGATGAGACAATCTAGTGCGGGCCACCGGTGGTACGCGCCGCCAGATGAGACAGTTTAGCGCGGGCCACCGGTGGACCGCGCCGGCGTGAACGTGTTAAGCCAATTCTAAAGATAATGTTATGGTAACAACTTCGCGTGCGAAGAGTATCCTGTTTTTTCCACCAAAAACCCAGAAAAGTGAAAAGAGATCTCTTAATAATTTGATCCAATCAACCCACCCAAACAATGATTTCCACATTTATTCACAAAAAAGTGAAATCAATGCAACCGGAAAAGCCGTTTCAATTATTCGTAGGCAGGCTGAGCAGTAAACAAGACTCGCAGTAATTGTAATAGAGCCAATCTTTGTTTCTGCAGTGTACTTTGCCATCAAAATAATGCCTGAAACCCCTTATGGCTAGAGAAATATCACAAAGATCTTCACAAAACTGAAAGTATAGTACAATTTTTACTATCTTCCCGATAAAAAAATAGCTTAACATTATTATAAGAGGTGTACAAACTCACTTTCAAAGCGGTCCAAGTCGACCTTGAAAGACAGTAATTGGAAAATTTCAGGTGTTCTTCCTGAAAACAAGTCCTAGTTTAATTGGCTAAAAACTATTTTTCGAAGACAAGAGAAGCATGTGGAGACTACGAAAGGTCCCCGTCAACTAGTCTCTCAGGAACTCAAAGCTGGGGAAAAAATCAATGTCCAAATTCGATCACTGCTCACATAAAGACAACCGATCCAAAACCAAAATATCTGGGTATCAAAACACAATCGGGTTTTCTTGATCTCATGGCGATTTCTGCCTACAGACCTCCCAGCTCACATAATTTCGCTGATAACCGTTGTGCACTGTTGGACGATCTAAACTCTTTGTTTCTTACTTCTAACTTTAACAATCAATTTTGGTGATCATTAAGAAACAATTGTTACCTACAATGCAAAAAGTGCTGAGTGTAGTAGTCCTCAGGTCAAAATATGACCAGCAGGATTTACGCATTAGGCAATTTGATTTTGGCATTTTGAATATCGTTAGAGTGCTGTTTTGGGTGTAGTCTATAGCTTGGGGTGGTTTTTGCTCTTATCTGTAGGTAGAATCTCGTTTAAAAAATGAAGCAGGTGATTCACGGACGGTCGAATTGTGCTTATCATAGTCAGATTGATCGGTGTCCTTATCTAGTTTGATGTCCCTAGTCTACGTAGTTAATCTGTTGCGTGAGTGTGAGCACATAACTGTGTGAATGTTTAAATTAGCTGTGTCTACTGAATAAATGACACAATTATCGTTTTCATATTTTGCAGACTATAAACAGACTTTAGCAACCCAGTAGTTATCCCTGGAACCATATACATTATTTTCTTGTTTGCGTCTGGTAAATTGTCTTGCAAGAAAATAGACTTTGCTTTTTACTCGAAATATTGATTTAATATTACATTGTAGGTAAAAAAAACTAAATAAGTTTATAGCAGACTCCCGCTTGACTTACACATCCGACGCGAACCCAGTCAGTTTGGACCGATTCACTGTCATATTCCGGATATAGCAACATCAACCAATATATCCAAATAAAAAGTTCTCGGGTACTTCCCGTTGGGCCGCAAGTTTGTTCTATCCTGAATCGAAAGCGTCTTCACTGCTGTTTCTCAAACAAAACAAAGTGATTTACTGACTGGTAAGACTTTTAAGTGGCTTTGATTAATCAGAATCGCTTTCAAATGCAAGAGACAGCCAGTCAAACAGAAGAATCAATTGGGACCTTCAGCAGAAGGATCGTCGAAGTACACACGCTCCCAACCTCACGACAACGATTAAGCCGCCAGTTTGGGCCCATTTGCAACCCTCCGCTGGCTTGTTAGAGCTATCAAGTCACCGCTTCACCAAACTGAATCAACTGACTAAGTGTTTCAGTTCTAGCCACCTCTTCTAACTTTAAAAAGTGGTAAGAACCTAAAATTATTTAGGACCGGATAAACGCAGAGAGTGTGAACGATTGTGTCACAAGATATGCAGTAAGTTAGTGCCTTGTGAGCAAGCCAATCGTCACTCTAAAGCAATTTATACAGCTTATACCTGTCTACCCCACAGTTCGTCCTTTATTCCGATTTGTACAAGTACTTTACAGTTCATCCTGTTTTCTCGTCGTACAGCAAGCTACCTCTTACTAGCTCCTGAACCTTTTATCGCCAATCCATCGGGTTTTTTGCGGCCTATGATCCCAGTATGCCCTGGCACTCACATAATTCGGATAGGAATATGCCTTGCTTTTTCATTGAGATCCACTCACAGTTATTGAAGAACATATGTATGTAAGACGCAAGAGCAAAAATGGCTGCCCTGCTGTCAACGCGGTTTTGTTAATGTTCCGCTAATGGACTCAACTGTCATGCGTGTAGCAAATATGTCGAAGTGAAAGACAGTCCGATAGTTTACACCACAGGCTAAAGCTCAAATCCTTCGAAAAAAAAACGCCCGAACGAATTCTTGTGTCCGTTTTTGACTCGTCCGTGTAAATCCAGCCACCACCGTCGGCGGTAGCTCCCTTTGCCTTCCAGTCTTTTCTTGTGGGTATCTTGACCTGGAAATTTCTGCCAAGATGTATTATTTCGCTCTTCTAGTCCGTGATTTTCGCAACGAATCCAAATCTTCTGCGGCATTCTGTAAGAATAAGCTTGCGCGTCTAAAGATGAATCGATCCAGGGGCATTAGTCCTTGAACCATTTCCAGCCCAGCAGTTGGGGTGGTTTTTAAAGCACCCGTTATACA
This sequence comes from Nemotelus nigrinus, assembly GCA_947369275.1. NCBI lineage: Eukaryota > Metazoa > Arthropoda > Insecta > Diptera > Stratiomyidae > Nemotelus > Nemotelus nigrinus. The sequence goes on along the minus strand of OX376375.1, from coordinate 66,503,106 downwards.
TATAAAAACTAATCTTTGCAGTCTTGTTGGCTCCTTGATGTTTGTTTTACTTTCCGCTGCTTTCCACCACACGATCGCTTGGTACACCAAAATTGGCCTCACTACACATGTGAATATTTAAAAGGCCGCTCTAGGTTTAAGACCCGAGTTATTGGAGTAGGCGGATTGGTACGCAAAAAATCCTTCGCACGCCGTACCTATTCTGTGCTAAACATAAGCTTCCCAGTTCAGTTTCCTGTCTAGTATATGGCCCAAATATTTAACACTATCAACAAGTTCCAACGTTATTCTTTTGAGGCTGCGTGTGGCAATAACCGACTTCCTGTGTTTCCTTGAGAAGAATACAAGTTTGGTTGTTTTTGGGTTTGCCCTAAGCTTGGCTTTTTTGGCCTAGATTTGGATACAGTCCAGTCCCGACTACATAAGATCCGACAAAGTATGTGGGAATGCACCCTTCACAAGTATCAAAATGTCATCGGCGTACGCCACCACCTCAAAGCCACTGGCGCTGAAATTCTCCAGTATTTCTTTGACTGTCAAGATTCAGAAAAATCCTCTTTGTGGAGCCCGATTTCCACTTTTCTCTCCGTTTTGGCCTTCGAAAATGTGGCTTCTATTCGCCTGTTTTTGAACAAGTCTGATGCCCAGGTCACTAGAGTTTTATCAACAATTTTGAAGGTCCCCTCAATGTCACAGAAAGCTGCCAACGTGAATTCCGTTAGCTGTAAGGATTTTTCTACTGTACCGAAAACTTTAACCATGACTCATATGAACTCCTTTACTGCATGGCAGGATAAATGGTGACGCCAGACTGAGACAAGAGACGAATCGGCTGACTAAATTTATTCGTCTCTAGATTAGCCAGTAGACATTTTTTTTTGACTAAGTGGTGTGATGTCTGATGAGATTTAGTGCATACTTTCAAAACATCTTAGTAAAAAAAAATTTCAATTTCAATCACCCCACAATAACTATTCCGCTTTGATTCTGCTTTCGGAGGCTTATTCAGCAAAACGATCGAGTCTCCCGTATCAATTATTCTCTGCTTTGATAAGCTTTAGAGACGATATATGTTGTCTATGCTGATTTATAGACAAGAAGGGAACCATGATCACAAATTAATAACCTTTATGAGTAAATGAATAGTATTGAACTCAAAAAAGAATCACTTTGAAGCCGGTCAAAATATTTTTTTGAGCACACAATGCCTTACTGCAAAAGTTTGAGAAAGGGTACAAAGATTTTTCGAGCTCCAGGTACAACTCCGTTTCCAGAAACACAGAAGTGAAATTATAGTATTACAAATAGAAACATTAGGTTTTTTTGCACTTTTGAGTAGATCAGATTTCGGCAGCTTCATTGCCACAAAACAACAACCGCTGCCGCTGTAACGTCACTTAGGTAGGAATTTAGCTCTGGAGCAGGTGTTCATTGGCTTACGCGTACGGTGTGCTGATAACAGAAACAGTGTTTTTAGCGATTGGTACAACCAGTGCTGCCAACTTTTTTTCCAGCCGTTGTAGCTAAAATTTAGGAAAATGAGTATTTAATTTTAGTAATGAGTAGTTAATTAATTTGGCTGTATCAAATAGTATAAAAATTGTTAGTGAGCTCAACAGCATTACTTTCTATTGTTTTATTCATGATAGAAGCATCCTTTAAAATGCGCTGAGTATGCTAATGGCCAACGTTGGCGGACCCAGTGAGACGAGGCGGAGACTGCTGATGGTGACGACCAATTCCATCTTGCTATATGGCGCCGAAATTTGGGGAGATGCGCTTCGAACTAGGAAGTTCCGGAAGCGCATTGCCAGTGTCCAGCGCAGAGGTGCCCTGCGAATCGCGTGTAGCTACCGCACGGTCTCAGAAGAGGCTGTGATGGTTGTATCGGGAGTAATCCCGATCGATCTGCTAGCGCGAGAACGCAAGGAAGGGTACCTCTTTCGCTCAGAGCTGAGGAGAACGGAGGCTTTGACGCACGCGCGTACACTGACCCTCCAACTTTGGCAACAACGCTGGAGTGAAAGTGATAAAGGACGCTGGACGGCTAAGCTAATTGGTCTTATTGAGCCTTGGCTTAACCGGAGCCACGGAGAGGTAAACTTTTACCTTTGTCAATTTTTGACAGGGCACGGTTACTTCAGGAAATACCTGAACAGAATGGGTAAGGTGGTCACACCGTACTGCCGGTACTGTGTGACTGAGCTCGATGATGCTCAGCACACATTCTTTATGTGCAGTCGCTTCGTAAGTTTGAGGCGCACCATTGAGTCCACGATCGGCCTGGTAGCACCTGAAACGATCCTGGATGCAATGCTGCGAAACGAGGAGAACTGGCGCGCAGTCTCAACGTACGTTGAGAAAGTGCTGGGTATAAAGCGGGAGGAGGGTTGTCTTACCGACCCATAAGCTGTGGTAGTTCTTGAAGTCCGTGGTTACCAATGGGTGAGTCAGCACGACCGGGTCGAAGCAGTGCTTAGGCGGGTCCCGACTCGGAGCTTCGTGGGCTTGTAGATGGTCCTTTTTTTTAGTGAGTCAAACCTCACATACCCCGTGGTGATAGGTTACCCGGGGATCTGGTATGCAGATTTTTTGTTGCCATCTACACTAGGGAAAAAAAATCATTTAAAATGAGATGAAGAAATAGGAGATATAAAAGGTTTTGTACACATAATTGTTATAATCTTTCTTAATTATTCTTGCTAAATAACATTCTTTTGTTATTTGGACTATACTGAAGTGGATTTTTAGCCCTAACTGTTGTCTAATGATCTTTGATACTGATCCTTTTATTGACAACCACCTCGTTTATGAACTCCGTATCATCTTCAAAGGAATTTAGAGAACCAATTATAAATTTCTGCAAGTAAAAACTCTAACGTTTGGAGAAGAAATGATCCTGCAGCTGCAGAAACTGAAAGCTAAACGGAATGGCAAGCACGTTACACAGACAAGCACACTTATTAATATTAAAAAAGGATTTTGCACGACCTAATTTTTGAAATGCACCGTTATTGACTCCGACCATAACACTTGCGTTGTCTGTCATATTTGTAATATTTAGCTTGTAGTTTCCTAAGCACGTGTTTATGGCAGTAGTAATACTTTCAGCAGTTCCACTTTCTAGCTCAATCAAAGCCAAGTAAATTGTTATAGATTTGCTGAATATCACTAAAATGTCCGTAGACTCGTCAATTAAAATACTAGAAATAGAGTTATCAATATGTGCCTTTAAATCCAATTTAAAGTATGGAAACATAACGTTTTTCACTATGGCGCTGCTTTCAACCGATGAATCCGACACTTGCTCCAACTTTTGGACTCAACTGCCAGTTTCTTATACATCTTACTCAAATGGTCAATTGATCTTAATGCGCAACGGTTCACAACAAAAATACACATTTTAGCTTTGATTTGTAGCGATGTTGTTTTTCAGGTGCTGCTCCCAACGGAGAAAATATAGTCTTTATTGTTCGCAGTGTTGAAAAAGTCTACAAAATAAAAAAAATATAGCCAGAACAATTCTAACTCATAATTTGAAGGAAATTAAAATGCACAATTTTCAGTGAGTTGTTTTAATATTCTTCATTGAATATGATTGTTTTTGTTCGGCATTTCCTCAATTCATTTTCACTTGAGAAATACAAACAACAAATTGAGAAGTATAGATAATTTTACATATAATGCGCATTAAATCACCTAGTGGTTCCATGTCTGATTGCAATTAAAGCCTATTCATTCAGGTCTTTTCTGTTTGCCATCCTAGTTTTGTAAAACACTTCTACACAAATGTAATTCAAAACCGGCAATACTACGTTATTGGCAGTTAAAATTAATTCAGTTGTACCAATCTAAGAGGAAACAGCGAATGCAGCAACGTTATCGAATGCAGCAACTTTTATGCTCGGGATCTTTTTATTTCTGCCTCTTCCTACCCTACCTTAATCCGCTCTGTCCAGAGATGTCAAGAAAATTTTGCAACTGCGATAAGACTCTAGTTTTGAACATATGTATACTGCTAATGAGGCGGCTATTAAATATAGAAAATATTCAATTTTTTTAAATTCGCGTTATCTCTATTTTCTAGTTAAAGCATGTCACTTTTTTCGTCTCAGTTGTTTATCCTCTTCTTACATTGAAAATCAATTTTTCGCAATCCAATTACAAAGACAATCATTACAGTCGATCTTACATACTAATTGCAAACAGAGCGTGCGCTCCTATAATTTATCGCTCAAGTTTTGCCGTAAAATTTCATTGCTCTCTAGGTACCAACTGCTCGCTTAGTCAGCAAAGTCTAACCTTGTTCAAATCACCTTCAGCTAGTGCTGGCACTTCGGTTCGCTTACTCACACTCAATCGACAGCCAGGTACTCGTATTTTTGGTACTCGAAGTTTTTACGACTTTCTCTGGAAAAATGCTCTAAAGCTTATGAGAATTGACACTGGTGCTTGCAGAAGACATGAAGTATCGCTGAGCTAAAGGACTCTACCGCGTTCTTGGCTTGTTTTTTTTTCTTGAAAACGGTATGCGACCGGACACGAAAAACTGACGGGTTTCGTAGCCACAAACGTTAAATATATGAATGCTAGCTCAGCTCCGTCGGATTAGAGGGATTTTGCGGGACAGCCTAACAAGTGAATTTATTTTCATGGACGAGGCCCAGTACAATTTGCACTAATTGCTAGAACAGTGATTATCTGTTGCACAACCTCAACGATTTCGGCTGATTGCTGTCGGTGATAAGTGTAATGATGAATGTTTGAGGCTATTTGTTAATTGGATTTGTGAAGGCTTGATGTGAATGGTTTTTTTTAATTGGTTGTTTATTGGGGAAACTGAATGATTCGATCAGCGAAAAGGTGTTGTCCCTTTTAGTTAAGGGCTGTGTTGTGGTGGATTTTCTCGATCAAATCAATTTTTTTACAATGAAATATCGAATATTAATTTGAAATTCAAATTGCGAGGAATTATTATATTATATTGTATTATATTATAAAAAAAATGTTCTTTCTGTCATTAACATTCAGATTACTTTATGCGCTCTCTAAATAAGATTGCATTCTCCAGATATTATTCAAGAAGACCATAAATATTCCGAAAAACACAAACTCCAAAAACATTCCCTCTCCAAACCTCCTTTCCTCCAAAAATTCCAAGACAATTTTCATGAATATCTCTTCTTGTTCGTTTTAATTTTCCATAAAATCCTTAATATCCTCACCGTTACACATGACAGGAAAACAATAGCTCCACCGAACACAAATACCTTCCATTGCAAACGAGTCCTCAACAATATCATCTCCGAGGCTCTCAGCTCAGCTCAACTCTATCCTGGCGCGAAGTCCCATCAGCTTCAAGACCAGCAGGACAATGAATTCTATTTTTCCCAGTTTTCCCTAAAACGAAAGCAGCAGTGCCACAGGACAACAACGACATCCAACGTACAATGGATTTGTCCCGGACACGGTACAGCCAGCGATGTACGGACGAGTGTGCATTAACAGAATTATGTTTTCTTCTAATTCGTGCGCTTAGGTGGTCATTTGGAGGGTGTAGTTACTGTCGTTGCTCTGTAGTCGCAGTCGTCTACCGGAAACTTTTGCCGAGTGAATTGAGATTAACATCCATTAGGGTCGTACTTCAGTGCTTAGTTAACAGAACATTAGAATGGCGGTAGGTACTGGTGGAGATTGTATTGTACTACGGTCGCAACTGCGCTGAAATGAATAATCCAAAAACTGGCAAGCAATGTGAGGATGGCTGATGCTGTGCCAGCACATAGAGATATTTAATTAACGGACAAGAAAATTTCTCGGGTTTTTATGTGAAAATAGGAAAAAAAAATTAGAAAAAGAAACAAAAATAAAGGATGCTAGGGGGTAGTGGTCGGTTTATTTTCTTGTTGATTGTTATTTTCGGTTTCTTGCAGGGCTTGCAGGAGTAGTGGCGAATGCAAAGAGAAAATTAGAATAGCATGTTGCGCAAATGATATGATGGTGTTTTCTTAATCAGTTCATTTTTGTTTCCTGGTGAGATCATGTCAATTTTGTTTATGTTAGGATGTTTTTAAAGAATGGATTTTCTTTCTTCATAAGATTTGAACTTGTGGATCGTGTCGGCTATTATATGTAAAGCAGGTCACTTAATTGAAAACAGAAAAATAAAGACAGCCATTTGTGGGTTGAATTGACAACTGGATAATAAATATCCCCGGACGGTTATTTCATTCATTCGAAGTAACCTTAGAAATACATATATATGGCCACGAACATATTCCAGAGTATTGCAAGTATTACTCTTCAACACTCTTCAACACACAAAAATACGTGGGGTCAAAAACAACTGTGGGAGTCACAGTTGGCAGATCATGAGCGGTCTACAGAAATATAAGCTAGTCGCGAATAAAGAATAAACAATCCTCAATCAAAAACGGTACAGAAAGAGGGTGGGTAAGACTTCAAAGAAATTCTTCGACAAGTCGACGCCGTCCTGAACTAAGCGTGAAAGTTCGGACAAACGGCTGCGTTTGCGGTTATCTTCAAGGTACATCGGATTGCTTCGGGCTGGTAATATTAACTTTCTGTTACCTCAGTATGCAAGATTGAAGTAATTCAGAAGTTATCCTTGTTTGATTCAAATTAAAACAAATATCCATTTAGTTGGTGCTCTAGGCCCAGATAAAGTATTTTTGACAAACTTTCACATGCCTTTGAGCAAGAGCTTTCATAAGGTCTTAGTCATTTCTTACATGGCCTCTCTGTTTGCAAAGACAACCTTGTGCAAGAGTTGGGGCCCGAAAAAAGACCATGTAAATCAAAAATAACTTCGACAGCATAAACATCACAGATTACAAAACAAAAAGAGGGAAGGAATTTCGCCGTTATAAAACAAAGCGGCGTGTCAATATGGTTACCTTGACATCCATTTGCGGGTCGTCGTGGTTAAATACAGATGAAACCTGCTGAAACCAAATTTGGCTAGCGAAATTCAGACTAATCCACATTGTGGAAAATTAATGGGCAGATACTTGATGGGATAATATGCTACAGTTACACTGATTGCAAATTGGTCAGTTATTGACGTCAATCGCTTGTTGGCAACCATGAACACAAATTAATAGCCTTTATGAGTAAATGATATCGATGGATATAAGTCGAGGATGTTAAAATTTATCACAACTAACGTAAATAAATATTAATGATACCCCACTGCATGTGGTCACATCAGTCAAGTGTGCACTGTTAGCTGATGTCTGATGAGAATCAGTGCATGATTTCGAAACCATTCTGTAAAAAAATTTTTTTTTAATTTTAATCATCCCACAAACTTTGCAGACTTAAGACTTAAGACTTAACTGTGCGGGCCACTCTGTAGCTACAGCACGCTCCTGAAAAAAATCCTTCAAATCATCGACCCTCCTGAAAAATTTTTGATTTTTGAAATTAAATTCAAATTGTTGATAAATTTTGATCTTCGTTTACTACGCCAAGCTGAAATTCTCAAAATTTCGCGGTGCACAAGAACGGCAACCCATGATCAAATTACCTCTATTTTCAGCACTCAAAACTTCTGTTCACGGGAACTGACGACTGGATAATGCAATCAACATGAACAGGACATGTCGTTAATAGCTAGGGCCAGGTTTTATTGAAGTGATTTTGAAATACGGGCAATACTGTGGCAGTGGTGCCATTTTGAGAAATCACAGAGAACAAAACCGGTATTTGGCCTATAGCTTCCGATTCAGCCAGCAGGCTTTAACGACATTCACGCAGTAGGTGAACCTTACTCTAAGACAGATCACATAGAACTTTGATTGAAAATTTAGTATAAAGTTGCCAGCTATGGCTTTTTTTATCTCCTAAATATTGTAAATTTGCTCAGGAAAATAAAGGTTTTTTCCGTATAGCTTCCGATACAGTAACGGAATCAAAATGAAACTCATGCGATAAGTGAACCTTGCTGTTTTTCTAATTCTGTAGGAATTTCGTTGAAAAATCATGAAAGGGCTGCCAGCTATGATTAATTTCGTAATTTATTGACATTTCTTGATCGTGCGATGTTGTCATAAAATTTAAAAATGGGAATGATCCTGGAATAAAAATTAACAACAAATGTTATGAGGGTAGAAACCCTAAAATTTTATTCACTCCTACAACTTTCAGCGCAGTCATTCAATCGAAAAGAAATTCATAGGTTGGGTTTAACACAACGAGAAGCAGCTATAGTGCTGACACATGACTGCCAGCACAAGAAAATTTCGTAAATATTGCACCAACAGATGCTTTCATTTTGTATGCATAAGCAAAACATTTACAATAAAATAAGCAACCGATGCTTAAATTTTTCGATTTTTGGAAATTTTTCGGATGGTTACCTCAGACATAGTTTAATCGCTGAAACTTTCGATGATATCTTTGGATGAAAACAAAATTCTAAAGATAGTTTGATTAAACATGAGCACGTTGTGGTTGACTTATTACTGCTGTGTTGGACAAATGTTGCCAGAACTGAGCACTTTCATCATTTGTGTTGTAGGAGATGCTGTCAAAAAATTATATTTGTTCCTTTGAGTCAGAAACGGTGGATATGATACTGCAAAAAAGTGTATTACGTCTTCACACATTTTTAAGTCACTCGAAGATATTTTCTTCGAAAATCAGTTTTTTAGCGGTTCCGATGCGTTGGAGTTTTTTACTGTCCCGTATTTTAACTGTTGTGTTTTTAAACGACAAGAAAAGGCGGTGCTATGAAAAACGATCTCCAGGTGGAAAGGGACTCAGAATCTTTAACCATAGGATCTGTGGAGCAAAATATACGTAGCCTTTGTGCCATAAATGAGTGAGTGAGATTCCGCATTGTGTGATCTAGTGATTAAGACTCGGCATTGATATCAAGTCTTGACTAAATAGTAGTCGGAATCGTAATTAGCCTCGTGGGAAGATAGCACGTCCATAATACTGAAAGTCAATTTTTTCTGATTATATGTGCGGCCATCTGGGGTTGCATATATCCTTTTATGAATGTTTCAATATGGGCACCATTTGGAGCTTTGATAATATTTCTCCTGCACGTTAAGTCCACCAGACGTTGTCCGTGAATCCTGAAGGCTATATTGGCCTTTGGTTCTGAGATCAGTTTGAGTTTTTTTTTTCAACTTTTATGCTGAAGCTGCTCAGCCAGAATTTCACATTATGTAATGGCAGAAAGTTATAAGACAATTCCAGAATATTATTAAATTCATTGGTTCATTCAGCTAAACGTTAAAATTTTTTGACTTAATACGAATGGCTCACACTACGCGGTTGACAGTCTTGATGTAAATTATTTGTGGTTTCAGTTTTTTTCTACGACGAAGGCCACCTCAGATGACTTTCCGCTTTTAAAAGTTGTGTACAATCTCATGTTTATATTCCCAGTGCCAAACAGTTTCGTTTAATGCAAAGTAAGATTATTTATTTTGTACTCTATTACCACTCTAGTACAAGGCTCACACATTTCAGGTCCCAAAAGAGTGGTCAATGTTTCATTTGCGTGGTCGTTTTCGTTGATCCGATTCAAGTCTCTTTGGCAGGTTATTGAATAAATTAATTTTATGGCACCCTCAACCTGGAGGGAAACGGCGCGGAAAACTCGCCATCATCCTGCTTCGTTAGCAACATTTAAGATATGAAATGCCATGCAGGTTCCTGGCAGCCAACCGTTATAATATCGTATCTTCGGAAAGGTCGAAGGTAGAATTTAGTAGCAGAGCTGCAGGTGTCGGTTCCAGCAGCCATTTTTTCGGAATTTATGTCGCATCTTTGGCAGCCAATAATAAACGCCGACCTCGTATTCTATACTACTATTCTTAGGAAATCCCAGACGATGTTTGTTTGATTTTCTTTAAAATATTGAACTGACTATTCAAAAGTTAACTTCAAAATTATTTGCTAGTTTATATGAGTCATCCCTTTTTACTTGAACTCAACTACATTCAATCAATGGTTCAATTTACATAAGATTTTTGATTGAAACACATGTCTGCTTTCAAAAGTCATTCGGATTTACCATTCCTAAAAGTAGACGTGTAATTATAATGATCAACCTTCGACTAAAGTGGCTTAAACACTCTTTCCCTCTTACCTCGTCAAGCACCAACATCAATTTCCTACTTTCCACCCTCCAATGAATCTCACATCTGCACTCCCATAAGGCAAATTTATCCTCTCTACAACGGCGAGCCATATTACTGACCTGAACATGCATACGCAATAAATTGTTTTTCTCTCATGTTTGATGATATTCAGTTAAAATTCCTAATTGAAATAAATTGTCTGGAAAAATTTTTCTGTCCCCTGAACAATTTGAATTCATTTTGACGCAAACAAGCTGACCGTGAATGCTGAAAAGTTCGCAAGTGAATGTGGTACAGTATTTGATTTGGGAAAACGCTGTATAATTTTGCTGGATAGGAATTTCATTTGGTTTTGTTAACATGACAGAACATTTAATTGTAATGCTCAAGGGGTTGAAGTTCGTTAAAATTTTGACATTAAAATATAAATTAAAAGAATTACTCCGACGAATATCGTCATTTTCGCAACAATTTCAAGTCAAAATACTTGTAGCTTCAATAATTCATATTGCTCCATTGACATATATTTCACTTTTCTGTAAATCAAACATTACAGCAAGTGAAAAATATCGATTGATCATTGAAATCACTTCTAAAACATTATCATTGAAAATTAATTTTTAACAATTCAAAAAACAAATTCATTGAGGCTTTGAGTTTACACACAATGCTAAAAAGTTCAAGTGCTGGCATAATGGAAAGCTTACATGCTCTGAAATATGAAACACATATTGAAAAGTCAAAACCATATTTTTTTCATTTCACTTACTTCATTCAATTCTACAAACTAAGGTACTCACAATTACACCCACACTGGGGGCTTAATTATTTGAACATAATACTAAGAAAAAACCTTGAATTTTCTTCAATCTTCATAAATTTCTTATAAATTAAATTAAAAGCTTTGATAACATTATAGCTTGTGAGGCATGTGGATTAATGATGTGGCTTAAGTACTTCTGCGAAGTGAATACTTCGCATTGAGTACGATTTTATTAGTGTTCTGTCGGACTTTAATGAATTCTTATATGAAAGCGACAACAAAATCGAATCCATCAATTTATTTCATTCTCTCAGTGTTTCCATAAAAATTAGCTTAAAACGATTCTTAAGTTTTTTTTCTTCGCTCATCAACAATCTCTATAAAAAGTACTTCTCCCTCATTAGAGACAATCGATAGACATATTTTATTACGCCGTACAATGTCAGGTAATCAATTTTATTTTCGTATAAAGTATATACTAATTTTTAATAATTTTCAATTTAATACGAAGACGTATTTTAATGGAATTCCATATGTCTACAGCTATCAAAAAAATCGGATCGAACAATACTCACCATCACGATAAATCTACATAAATTAATATTACAAATTTAATATTTTCGTCGATATTGTAATGACGTGAAACACACTCAGCCACTTTGATAAGTGTTCCGTGCGAGCCGCTCAAGTTAGTATCAGCTTTCGACAATAGATGTTGACTGCGAAAAAATGCTTATTTCCAATAAATTAATTTCGTTTCGATTTTAATCAATTTAATAATGAAAGCTGCCTTTTGAAATTTAATCAGTAACACACCAAATCCATTTTTCCCGTGCAACGTATTCGATGCGGTCTGGTTTTGGGCTGTTTGGCTTGCTGCAGCACGTCGTTCCGCGGAAGGATACATACTACAAACAGAAAATTACATTGGAATCATTTCGAAATTGTTTTGCACATCAAATCAAATAGAAAATTGAATTTGATTACAACCATTCTGATTGTGCTAGGATGCATAAGAGCAGTATAGTGATGCGCGTGAATGGTGTTATTGGTAATTGGTTATAGAATAACATCGAGAGAATAATATCGTGGAAATTTTAAATTGTGCAAATATATGGTGGCTAAAGCTGGTATCGCCAATGTGAATCATCTGGAGTCGCAAATTTTAGCAATTCGGTTGCATGTTATAGAAATGCCGTTACTCCATTCGAAGCATTGAGTTCTGATTTTTGACACCAGAGGAAGGAGAGGTTCGCATAATAGATTGCAATGCGTTTTTGAATTACAAACACAAATTTGTGCTAATTGGAGGAAATTGATTAGGATGTTGTATTTTAAATTGGATATCAATGATGATAGAGCCTGTTTTGTCGAAACGAAATTGAAAAGTTGACATCTTTCTGTTGTTCTCATGTTATCGTTTATGTTATTACACGTATGTGTATGTTTAGAAACGTCATAGTGATGATTAGTCAAGTTAATTAATTTAAAAAATGGTTTTTGAGGTACTTAAAGTAAGATTAGTCAGTTGGAAGTCAGAATATTATGAAAAGCTGGAAATAAATAGCCGTAAAAGGTTTGATTTATAATGCACAAAGTGGATGGTGTGAGTAAAACATTTTCAATATCGATGGTCAACCTATTACCGCTATAATTTAATCCAAAAATGATTTAAAGAATAAACGATTATAGTAAACTTTACAAAACAAGCTAACCAGTATTCCCTACAAGAAACTAGGTTAAAATATAGTCGCGTCGAAATTTCATGAGAAACAACAAATATTCTACTGATATTGTTTCAATGATGAACATTAAAATTATCAATCATCGGCTTATTTTGCCCATAATATTATAGCCTTAATATAATAGTGAATTACTTTTGAAGGTTGAAAAATAGTTATTTTTAGGAAGAGGAGTGATGGAAGCTAATAATTGACACGCGACATGTTTGTGCTGGATTTCTTTGACTTCAAATCTCTTGATAAATCCAAACTGAATTCTTACAGCCAAATATAGTTATAATTTTTTTTACAGACAAATTACTGAAACATTGCACAGCGCCATCGGTCACATCAGTTAATTTTTTTAACGAAGAAAATATTTGATTTTTACACCATTCGGTCACGTTATTTATATTCGACATTGATACTTATGTCACAGCGTAAGAAGTTAATAACCAGCGTGCAGACTCCGTACATGTATACGGACCAAAAATCCAGTTAACTGGCCTGAGAACAGAAAGAGATGCAACATAAGATACGAAAACTACATACTCAGGCTAGATTTTTCTTTGCTCACATACGGCTCAATCTCGCAAAAAATACCAGCACACTCTCAGGTTGCTTTGACAGCATTGCGTAAATGGAGGCGCAATTTCAAGGTCAAAGTGTTTTTTGTGGAAAATGGAAGAAGTTCACCCATTAATCATTCTATACACTTTGCTTATGTGATATCGCTCATCTGCGTAACATTGCTTTATAAATATAAATAGATTATTATAATACAAAATCAGTTAAAAAAATAAATTTTGTTACTTTTACACGCACTTAGTATATCGTATTTAGAAACTTGTTGGAATGTTGGAAAACTTTATATGAATGCATCTTTTTCGTCACTCGATAAGCAACATTTTTGGTTTTACTTATCACAGCACTCTTTTCGGATGCTCATCCTTATTAACGAGCTCAAGTCTCTTAGATAAGAACGCTAGAAGAGATAAAAATGATTTATTTTATCCTTTGCATTGGTCATTTGTGCGGGGCGTTATTATTCTTGCATTAGTATTATCTATGTTACTTGACCCACAAAAATCGTGAAAAGCACTTGACGTGCAGGCACAGCGTCGATTAGAAATCTTCCTTTCATCACAATATGAAACCTTTGACATACAATGATGGTACAAACAGCATATACAATGGCTAATGAAGACAGAGAGGAATGCTTCAAGTACCCGGCACAACAATAAAAAAAAACCCTAGCGCATCAGAACCGCTAGAAACACTAATGTTCGAAGAACAGTAGAGGATTTGTGCAGATTTTGATAGTGTACTCTACCACTAGCTACTTAAGGACACCCTAAGTAACATAATACCCTAAGCCAATTTGATTTCGATGACTTCATCGAAAGTTACAGCGATAGAAAGGTATTTGGGCTGCCATCCAATGCCCAGGTCTTCGAAAATTTAAACATTGGTAGGTTTTGCAACGGTTGGCCAAATGTGACCTGACCTATAGCACGGACTAAGTGAATTTAGTCCTAACGTGTTAACATCAACCTGACCTGAAATTTGGCTGGGTCAAATTTAGTCCTCGTTTGTACGTGACAGCCGTCATTAAGTTCAATTTTAGTTCATACACTGTAATTATCTTTTCATATATCTCTCAAACGTGATTATTTAAATGATTTTGAGTTAAACGAGAGGGTTTCGATCTCAAATTTGATGCACATATATTATTTATAGTCGCGCAAAAATCAAGGCATAGGTCGGGTGTGTTAACAGCGATATAACCCACGATCTGTTTTAGGTCAGGTCGCTTGAAATCGTGTACTGACCTACCGCTTGGGTCGGGTACTGAGTGTTTACAGGAGGTGGACTATATGATTTAGGTGAAATCTGGTATATATATATATATATATATATATATATATATATATATATATATATATATATATATATCTGCTATAAACGCTATGATTGTTTCAGTGCAAATGTTTATGCAAGCATTTATTGGTACAAAAATAACAAAAATGTCTCGTTCTGTCAACCTTATGCTAGCACCGAAACAAAAAATATGTCACATTTACCCCACGTTTAAGTCAACCTACCTGCGAATTTCGTATTGATTCGATAACTGCATTGGAAGTTATAGGGATACAAAGAAATTTAGGGTAACCACCTGTAAAAGTTTTCAAATTTTCTCGATCGTAATATTAGTTATTTATTTTCTCTTCAAGATCACTCTGGTTTGAAAACTTTATGATAAAGTTGCTTACTAAAGATTGTCACCGTTATAACCGAATAACGCGATCCAGTATCGATTACCCTGGTGGGAACACCGGGGCGGCGGCTTTCAGGCGGCCTTTGCTCGCGAGAAGGGGGTGGGGTGGGCGCCACTCACTTCAAAAACTGAAAACGCGCCTTTTGTCCGTTACCCTGAAGCGAGAAATGGGCTACGGATCACAGAATATTAACACCGAAACTAACACACCAACGATACCGAATTTACAATATCTATGTTTATTAACGCTATCTCACCATAATTCGATTGGAAAATTCGGCGCGTTACCATTCATGGTAATCCAACTTACGCTCTACTATAATTATTCCCAAAACTCACAATTTCGAATTCAAAATAAAAAAAACTTAACACTTCGAATAAACAATCTATCTATATAATGAACTTATAAACTATCTGACCTTGTTTCTTCTGGGAATCGCCGGAATCAAAATTCTCCCACGCTGGGGCCCTTTAGTCGCCGATTCGCGTCTCCAATCGATATCTCGAGGTCGATCAGAGAATTATCTTCATTCGTACCTTCTGTTCTCGCTAATGTCGAATCCTGCGCGCGATATATCTTCCAACTCCCGGTTTATAGTTGATTTGGATAATCCGACTCCCGACGTATCGATAATTCCCCTTTAGCTCCGTCTCGGCACCAGTATGATTCGAAAAAGAAAACCAAAAAGGAGAGTGTTACAGATTTTCGTCGATCGCCTCAGCTTTAGGGACTTCCGTCCACTTACCCGGTCCACTTTCAAAAAGCCCGATTTTTCGCTTCCCGGTGCCCAGGAAGATTTTTGGCGGCAGCGGGATTTTCAAACCCGTTGATCGAACTCAACAGAGTTCATTCTCCTCTAACCGGGTGTTGAATTTCCATTTCACCACGAGATCCACTTTTGGGACATTTGATCTCACCCCGCATTCCGACTATCATCTGACATCTCGTGACAGTTCTAGCTGAGACCCGCCGCCTGACTTCTGAGAGAATGGAAATAATGTAAGTAATTAGTATGTTTTCGGTAAGAAATTAATTATATTCGCTCATTTGCGTACGACATGATTATCCGCTGGTCGTTTCATTCCTTTGCGTGTTGAATAAGAAAGCATCGTCGTCTTTGCCGCGTTCCGCTGGCCTTCTTTCCCGAGTTATGCTGAGTTCCCCCTTATGGTGGCCGTTTGTTTATCTGTCTGTGAGTCCATTGAAACTGTTGCCCTTGCAGTGAGCGAAATTTGATAATCTTCGCTACCGCCGTCAGGTCTGCTTGTCGACCGCACACATCGTCTCTATCTGGGGCGGCCGTCACAGATCAGTGGAAATTGGGTCAACTGTTGGCCCAGGTCCGGGTTCGCTGCTCTGTCGGGTATATGCGTTCCGGTGTCAGTCATGAATTATACCGAGGCAACTAGTTCGTGTGTTTAGTCGGCAGGCTATTAATATTTACCATGCTACATGTCCGATGATTGTGTTGTTGTTTCGTTGGCGTCGCCGCATCAATGCAATGTTCGTTCGAGTCATGTGATTGTTGTCTTATTTTCTACTGTATCTAATTTAATCCTAAAACTAACATAACGTAGTTTTTGATGATTCGTGCATCGTTGCTATTACTCTCTTTTAGAGGACGATGGAGATTATTTTTTTTTTTATTATTATTATTATGTTAATTCACAAACGACCGTGACAAGATATGCAAAAAAAAAAATACAAAAACAATCATAGCTGCCATCTTTCTCATTGTTTTTTCAACTAGATTTCTGCTGACTGTTATCCATAACAAGCTTAGTTTGCCATATGAATTTCGTTATGATTCTATGGTTGCACTTGGAACTATAGGGCAAAGTAATTTATTTTCCTGAGTGAATTTTCAAAATTAAAAACATCAAAATTACCATAGCTGGCAGCTCCAACCGAGTTTTCGAACCAAATTTCTATGAAACGTGGTTCAGCTACTGTGCGAATCTCGTCAAATTCTGGTGACTAAATCAGAATTTATAGGGCCAAAAGCAGTTATTTTTCTTAGTAATTTTGCAAGATCGCACCAATGGTACAAAATTTCTCAAATTTCAAAATCGCTTCTATCAGACCTCAACGCGAAAAAAAATATATTGCCCATAAAGCAAAGAGCTCTTAAAATGGCTAGGAAGGCTCTTAGTCTACATAAGTGTATCATCTTGTAGTTCACACCCGATGGATGCAAGTGAGCTACTGTGCTTGCTCTACGCGCTGGGGTAGTCTTGTACGTAAAGGACCCAAAAGCAGTCCAGCATAAGCTGATGAACCAGACTCAACAGAGATATCACAAAGCACATTAGCTAGAGCAGGAAGCTAAAAAACACAAATGCGGAGGAAAATGCTTGTATTTCAGGGACAGACCCAATTAGAGGCAGACAGCCTATGACAACAGATAGCTTGTTAGTAACTCTACGTGATATCTTACCACGTTGCTATTACATACATAAAGTAATTTTAATTTTATACTCACATAGGGTGCTTTTAAAGGGCTCCGATATCAAACTTGAATTAAACAAAAAACGTGAGTTGGATCATTTTTTTTGTTTATTGCGGAACTTGGTTCTTTACGTGTACTTTTAGAAGATGATCTTGTGCAAATAACCACCGCGACTTCTTCTCGAGAAGTCAATAGAGGTTGTGGGAACATCTAATACACAACATATATACACAGCTACAATTCACAAACACTTGACACTTCAAACAAACACCAAATAGGCTAAGATAGTTGTAATTTTTTATGTTTTCAGCATGTAAGTTAAGTACACTTTTAATCTTCTAGAATAAACAATAAAAATATTTTTATATCACTTATTCAATTTTATTTATTATTAGGAAGAAATGTACGCTTTCTAAAAGGTCCTATTTTCGAACAGTTTTGGATGTAACTGGGGCCGTATATCGTCAATACCAAGAGCTATGTTATCATCGAATTCACGTATTCCTACAAGAAGTAGTCCGACACAGTCAAATCGTAGGTCTCGATGGTAAATTTACGGGTCCATTTCTCAAGATAATACGATTTCCGAATTTCGTCTTCAATAAGTCGATGGTTGCGGTCACTGTTTGGCACGCACTGCTGTTTCGTTGAAACAACATATTTTTGACATCCATGCGACACAAATTTGGGAACAAAAACTAGTTTATAATCACTCTGTATCGGTCGCCATTGACTGTAACGCACTTGCCGTGTTCATCTTTGAAGTAGTACGGTCCTTTGATGTCACCAACAAGCAGTGCGGTCTATACAGTGGATTTTTGTGGATGCAATGGTGCCTCCATGCCTTGACAGGGACATTTCTCACTCCAGGTGCGGCAATTTTGCTTAGTGACGTAGCCATCGAGCCAGAAATGAACAAAATTTTCGCGCAAAAAAAGGGTCAACATTCAGTTTATTTTCGGCCCATTTTCCAAATGTGCGACGCATTCGATGGTCATATGGCTTTAATTCTTGCACCAGTGGTATCTTGTAAGTCTTTCGACTGAGGTCCTTGCGGAAAACTTTCCACAAAGTGGACGAACAAATCTCAATTGATAAATCCATCACGGCGATATTCTCTTCGGAATTGACTAAAAGAAAAATATTTTTTGTCAAGATGCTAAGTTCTTGTGTCGGCTACCTAAATATTGGACTCCTCTAATTGCAATAGCTGTAAATAATTTGAATTTCGAAATGATTAAACTTTTGAAATATTCTGAAAACTTTAGGCACAATTTATTTTACACCAAAAATTGATTTTCTGAAAGTCTCGAGATGGTGTAATCGTCTAAGCAAACGTGTCCGATCAAAAATTGGAATCATTTTAGAAACTTATTTAAAAACTTCAGTTTTTTTCAAGATGCTATAGACAGTTTTTTCAAAATGTTATAGACGGTTTTCTAAACAGATATAAATTACAGTCAAATAATATAGTTCATATTTTTTTAATTTTTGCATTTTATTTTGCATCTCAGTCATATAAATCCCTCAGTCTCACAAATTGCGCAAGTTTTTGCGATCAAAGCGCTCCCATCGGACAAAACAATCTCCTATTATCACACAAAACTGATGACGAAATTCATTTTTATCATTTCGTCACCATCATCATCTCATGAATCTGCATCGAACAATGGCAAGCAGTAGCAGCAACAACAAAAAACTTTTCATTCCTTTTGAACAAACTATGGTAAATGCCCTTACTTTCATCATTCGAAGCTCCCATTCATTCGTGCCGTTGGCGTCTTTTATTGTTCCTGCTCCCGGGATAAGACAAAAGAATGAAATACGGCTTTTGAAGCATTAACGTTGTACCGTTATTGTACATGAAACCCTCTGGAATAAGTGAAAATTTGGTGTAAGAAACGAGAAACTTTAAATCGCACGATATAGATACATGTTAATCATATTATTATCATCAGTATCTTTGCCGTTGTAGTTGTTGCTGTGAAAACTATTCGACCGGATGATGATATAAAACAATGGAAAATCGAGGTCAAGAAAATAACTACCTCGCTTGATGAGCTGATAGATGAAGTAGTTAAGTAGTTTCGTGAGTTGCTTTGAAAGAACGCTGGCTGCTTACTGATCCTTAAAATACACTTCCGGGTAAGCTCACAATTGACGAGAAATTAATCGAGATAAGAGCTGCGTTTGGTTTTGTGGCAACTTCCGGGAAGAAATGTGGCAACTTTTTGCTGGAAAGGGAAGAAGAGGGTAGGTTATTATGGCTGGAGACACTTGATTCTAATGACTTGCTTCGAGGGATCATAATATTGATTGTGGTTTGATAAATAGAGTTGCATTTGAAGGCAATGACTTTGTTTAAAAAAATTAAATGTTTTTCATAGACATAAATATGGGTAGTTTTTCTTTTTTTCAAGATATTTTCGACACAAACTATTTTCCTTTATTTATTAATAGGTGCGTTTTTTTGCAACCTAGTAGTGCAGGTTAACGTAGGGTTGCAAAAAAACGATCCAGAGCAGAAAATCGCATTGTTCGAAAATGTTGTTGCATTCGCTGAGCTTTTGCTTAGATTGGTTGTTAAATGAGAATAATCCATAGAAAAAAACTGAATGAAATCTTATCTAGATTTGAATCGAAATCAGATATGAAACTTGCATATGAAACTATAATGTAATGTGCATCGAAACACTCAAAAACAGTCTGCACACTACAAGATTTGATGTAAAATAATTGAAAATTGCGGAGTACTATGCAAACTCATTCAATTCAAACTGTCTGTTTCACAATAATCAACAGCAGTGGTACGAACCGTTTAGAACACTCTTACAGTTATCAGCACACTCTACATGTAAGCCCATAAACTACCACTGCTTAACATTTTTTGATTCAGTGACGCCACAAGTGCAGGATTTTTGTTGTTATATTCAATATGCTGTACAAAATTTGATCTGCTCGGATGTGCGAAAAAACGCACCTAATATTTATTAATAAAACACAGCTGCATGAAACTCGTGTTTTATTTGATGTAGCTTATACTTTTTTTTCTCGAAATATAAAAGTAGGTCTACTACGATTATATTTTATAATCATTGGTGCCTTTTGATGGTAGTACTGATGGATGGATTGCAGCATGAAGAAAATCTAATAATGTTTTGTTGAATTCACATAATTTATTTTTTCTTTATTCATTAGAATATTAATACATTTTCATTAAGCTTTCAATGGTGTTTTAAAAATAATTTAACTTAAATAACCCCCACACTCGGTGATGCATGTGCTTCATCTTATTGAATAGTTATTCATATTCAAGTTCAACGGAATCTGCTTGAACTATCGTTTGAAGAGATTGCTTTAAGTCATCCGAATTTGTTGGTTTGATTTCATGAGCTTCCTTGAATGATCTTCTGGCCTGATCTCTGATCTTTGCTCAGCTGGCTGACTTCCTACCTTTAAAATCGAACACAATTGGAAAAAGTTCAAGGATATTTATCGAAAAAAATTAGGTGTACCAGAAGGTAGTCATCTTGGACCACTGCTCTTTAATATATTTATTTCTGGCCTATCTGACGTCTTAGCAAATATACCTCATCTACTTTATGCTGACGATCTCAACGTATATCACATCATTAAATCTAGATCCGATGCACTCTTTCTTCAATCTAAACTTGATTCACTTGATCATTGATGCAATGAAAACAAGCTCTCTCTCAACATTACTAACTGGCAGGTTACAAGTTTTTCCCGAAAATTTCGCCGTCTCACATAACATGTACTTCATTGCCAATAATTTGTTGGTTCGAGTTTAAAACGTTGTTGACCTAGGTGTTATCTTGGATGAGAGACTCCGCTTCACCAAGCATTATGATAAAATACTTTTCCGTGCAAACAAACAACAAGGTATCCTCAAAATACATGCCAAGGAACTTCGTAGCCTGTGGGTTACATCTCACTTGTGTCGAATATGCTTTCATTTGCTGAAATCTGGCTTTTGAAACCCACAGTAACAAATTCGAGTTCATACAAAAGCAATTATTACTTTTCGCTTTGGGAGAGCTATACAACCCGTATGAGTTTCGACTGGGTCATCTAAACTTATTGACACTTGCATCCTGAAAAAAGATGATTTCAGCCTGCTGCACATTCGGCGTCACTAGATACGTTATCAGAGCTGAGTTCCTGAATAATAAAATGATGTTGAAAACCCTGTAAGGAACACCAGGTCCTCTCGTTTACTTAAGGAATATCCGCATCCCCCTACTTACGCAGCTAATGAGCCGATAAATAGATGCTGCAGGATATTCAATAGCGTAAGTTATTTGTATTCTCCAACGGTCTCAAAATTATCGTTCAAATCCTCCCTTTTCAACCCATCCGCTCATCCTAAGCTATATGTAAATGTTTTATTTATTTATTATTTATTAACTGTTATTGATTTATTTTTTAACCATTTAATATATTTAATTTTTCGTTTTATTTGTATATACATATTTTAATTTCCAATTTTGCTTTGTATTGTTTATGCAACTTGTACTTTGTTTGGTGAATGAATAAAATTTAAAAAAAAAAAAACATTCAAAGCAAACCGACAAATATACTGCCTTCAGTTTGCGTGTAAGCTGAATTTTATAAGGATAGAAGTGTCAATTTTTGTGCAGAACTGTCCAACACATTTGAGCAGATAAGTTCCTTATCAAAACTCGAGGATTGGCTTTTGTGGCAGCAGCTACAGAAGTGATAGTTTGGAAAACTGAAAGATCTCAGTTAAACTTCAAGATCTCGATGATAAAGTCATTTTAGTCCATCTGCTTGAAGAAGTGCCAGTGAACGTGCGCCTTGATTCTGTTTAGATGGAAATCACAGACTTCAGTGTGTGATAGCATTGTCCTAACCACCCATTTTTGTTAAATTTAAAAATCAATCTGTCAAATAAAAATAATCAAAACGATTTTTTAAACAGAAAACGTTATTACACGTTTTGTAGCGTCTTTCATCAGCCACGCCATATATCACCTATATGTGACTGCTAATTTTTGTGGCTACGTACTTAAATTTTTTTGCAGTGGTTTCCGCAGTGGTAGCTGGAGTGTAAGACTTTCATAGTTATGGATGGTTTAGCTAAGCAGCGTATTACTACAACACACACTATTCTCAGCAATAAAGTTCTTGCGGGACTACCTTTTGGTGTTATTTTGTAAAGTTGTCAGTAATCAGTGCTTTCTTTTTTGAATTTCCACTAGAAAGATTCAGCTTCAGTCCTATCGTTGTTTGCTTTTGTTTTTTCTTGCGATTGAATGACGTACCACGGATTATTTACGATTAATATATTGAAAATTTTAAAAATTCAATCAGAGTTTTACTTTCATATCAAACAATATTCCCAAGATATACTTTTGAATATAAAAAAAACTTAAAGCAGAATAATAAATTCAGAACATCCAAAAAGCTCTACTTACCATTTAACGTCAAACTCATCCCAAGTTCCCACACCTACTTCTCGGCAATATAAATTCAATTTATTTCATCGGGCTACATTCTCTAACATTGAATATTATTTTAATAGGAACGTAGTTGAATGACTAAACCAGTAAAGGTAAACAATTAAATGAAACTGCCTCCTCAAGTTCACTCGTAGTGCTATCATACTTGCTCGATTCAAAACACTGTGAACGATGAATTTGTGAGAGAAATCCGTGACTGGCATCACGAATTAACTTCGTTAGCGGTACGCGCACTATAAACGACATCTCGTCAAAAGCATCAAATTTAGATACGAAACTTCCCAAATCGTAATATGTCCAAAGATACATACATAGCTACAGGAACGTACATCCTAGTATGTACAAGGTCAATGGCTGTATCATACTGTGCTATGTAGTAATAAAACGTCAACGCTTCTCTCTTTGTCGAAAAAGAAGTGAACATGAGCAAGTTTTTCGAGGCCTGGTAAGTGCTTTTTCATATCTCATCATAAATGCAAAGATGACATGAATAGAAATGAGGTGAATTCATCAATCTGAAAGAAGGTCAGAAGGATGCTCGATGATCAGTTCGAGTCGGTGGACATGCTGATCAAACAACAGATGTTCAACTTTGTTGAGAGGGTAGGGGTGAAATGGTCGAAATTGGTCGACAACCAGTCTTATTTTTCGAAGTGAAAATGCATAAGATGGTCTAATCAAATTTGACTAATAAAAAGAGCACATTTTCAAAAAAAAAAAAATGTTTTATATAAAATTGAAAAATGTGTAATGAAACCGAATTGCTATCAAAATTTGATTGGCTTAAAACAAGGATATATTAAGTTAAAGTGATATTTTTGTGTCGAAAATTATGTTCATTAGGATATTTGATGTTTAATAAAGACGCTTTTCATACGCTCAAAGCAAAGTCAAACTGTCTCTGCGTTTCTTCCCATTCTACTCTTCGCATCAGCTTCGTTTTTCCAATTTTACTACCTCATTTCTACATCTTCTCAATTCTTCCGCATCTATTCACAATCGCGTCGTAACTAGCTCAAAATCTTTTCATTCTCCATTCAACCACATTTTAGTTTATGATGACATAAACTTCAAAACCCGTTACCTTTCAACTCAGAGATGAATATGCGAAAAGTCCTTTTCAGATCTATGGCTACATCTGTCTACCTACATTTTCCATTATGATCTGTTCGTGGCTTTTACCTGATTGATTTAACGACGACAGCGTGCAAAATGTTCGTGAGCTGCATTGACATTGAGGCCAAGGGTTGAAATCGATAGCTGATTTATGGGTCGCTGAAAGGTTTCGGACAGATAAATCACATCAATATGTCGCGAACATTTCTTTTACAACTGATACGCTTTGAATATGGCCCTGATTTAGTATGGCTGCAGTGACCTATTTATGTACAAGTTGGTTGAAATGCTCTGATGTGGTAAAGTGGAAAGTCGTTAGAACCAATTGGATTCTGGTAAGTTGGAAGTGGTTTTAAAAATACTATTATTCCTTGGTATATTTTTTATTAGTCTCAATTACAGCTGCAATTTTATTTTCTGTTTTCGGATGTCTATTCAACACTGTTGAGCTCCTGCCAGGAGCAATTTATCTAAAACGAATCAATAAATAAAATTAAGATATAGCTCAGCAAAACTTCGAGAACAGTTTTGCTGACAATGTAATAGCTCATTCCACGGGGAGACATACTCTTAAGCATAGTACTGAGTTCGATTTCACGTGAAATTTTCATGCAAAATTTCACGTGAAATCTGTTTCGGCGAAAATTTAGCTTGAAGATAAGCAAGAGTTGTACTAAGTTC
Organism: Nemotelus nigrinus; assembly: GCA_947369275.1. Lineage (NCBI taxonomy): Eukaryota > Metazoa > Arthropoda > Insecta > Diptera > Stratiomyidae > Nemotelus > Nemotelus nigrinus. The sequence continues at coordinate 66,478,472 of OX376375.1, read as the reverse complement.
TTAGCATGAAAAGTTGGTTTGAAGTTGCTTTCACGTTGAAAACGTAGATGGTACTGAAACATGTCTCCAATCATTTCACGCCAATTTAGTTTGTGCAGTTCATTCTTTCGAGCTAAAAAGTGACATTTGGTGTTTCAATTTGAAAATGGAGCAGTGCAAATGTCTTTCTAATAAGAAAATCGATCGAAAAGTGAAATTCTTGACATTTTATCCGTCAGAAATGAGCATTGTCTCTGCTTTTCTCCATTGACAAAATTTTCGCTCGAAAGAATGACCAGATAATGGAGACAGGTGAAAATTTCACGTGAACTCGAACTCAGTACTATGCTTTACGCAAAATTTCAAAAGTAGATACAAATAGAGATGTGATTACAATGGGTTTTATCGTCAAAATCAGAGCCATCAAAGAAAAAAAGAATATTCAAGGGCACTAAACTACGTAAATGAACGGCGTTGAAATGAATTTTCACTGTCAACAAAATAGATAAATCTTTTGTTTTATGTAAACTTTGTCGGCGTCATATAGGTGCATTAATTTCTAAACTTATGTGGTGATACTGAAAGCAATACCTCATAGCAGCTGGATGTCTCATGTGATTGCTTTTTCATAGATATATATCAACGTGACATGAAAATACGTGCAGCTCGTGTCGTAATTCGGTTGTTTGTTAGTGCCGTAATCGGGTTACATGATTCAAGGCAATAAGATTTGAAACGTATTTTGAATCTTATTCTTCAATTTAAATGTTTGGGCAATTTCGTTTGTAAAATTACATATATGAAAATTTTATTCAAAAACCTTGAAAAGCTTGGCCCGAAATTATTTAACTTTTTAGTTTACAAAAGGATAGTTTAGTTCACAAATAGATGTTTATGTTGTCAAAAATGTCATTAAATTAATTCATTCATTTTAAATTACGTTGAAAATCAGTCAATTGAAGTTATAATTCAGTTGATTTTTTTTTAAGTAGTAAATGCTTACAGCACATTCGTAAAAATGTCCCAGCGAAGTAAAACAGGTAATAATAGTAATAATAAAATATACATTTTTGGAATTTTGGTGTTAAATTCATTATGATTAAAAAATTCAATTGAAGTTGTGGCTGAGGACTACCTTACACCACTTCCCTGGGTTAGTAATCTTAATGCCATTTTAATGTTATTTTAGCAAGTGCAGGAGTCCTTGCTTATTTTGCTATGATTTCAGTGTGAGGGCAGACCTCGCGACTACGATTGCTCTGGAAGGTCAGAATATTCATAATTGTGTTCGGATGTCCGTCCGTTATTTAAAAACGTTCATTGCATTATCACTTTTGTGTTTGTTTATTGTTTTTACCTCCAAATTTTCACAGACGTCCACGTTCCGGACATGGAACTGATGATTTAAGGGGGGAAATACATATAAAGTTGAAAAAAATTACAAATTTCAGATTGACTTAAAATATATATATTTTTTATTAAGAATTTTTTTAATATTAAGTCCTTAAAGTACATGTTTCACAGTAAATGAAAATATTTTTTTGATAATTTTTCAATACAAAATGGCGGCGATGCGAGCGAATGAAAAAAACACTTCAAAATTGCCTCGCACAACTTAACGCCTTTTACAGGGAACCTGCGACGTACAGAGAAGAGAAAAATGCTAATAAGATATATAATACATAATTTACATTAATTTTAGAATTAAAAAATTCGATTATATTTCTAAAAAATCACGTTTTAAACAAATTAATTTTCCGAAATTATAGTAACATATAAATTCAACAAGTAGATAATACTCTTTTGTAGATGTGGCATAAATTTGAGCCGGATCGGTTCAATATTTTTTGTGATATTTTGTACGGAAGTTGAAAAAGTACTACTTTGATAAAAACGCGTTTAATGTTTGTGTTAGATTAAAATCATTGATTATAATTTTTTGCTATAACTTACTCGGTAGTCAGTGATTCTAGGTCCATACAGCAGCTTTTCAGCCTCCTCATGCATATCATTTTGGTGCATTAGAAGGCCACGGCGAGCATTTAGGGCTTCTTTTGAGCTGAAAAGACTTCGACGGCTCTATAGTTCTATCCTGTCGTTGGCGGCTCTCTTGGCTTATTAAATAAGCTGGGGCTTTTTCCGATATCAAAATCATTCATTAGGAGCAAGAGGAATATATGGCCTTTGTTGAACAACCCAGCGGCTATGTAAGCTGATATTTTAACTATTTTCAAGCCGGCAATTTAACGGTTTTTGCTAGAAGGTTCATGAATACAGGCCCCTTTGTATATCATATTATAAAAATATACAAGTGTAAATGTACATCTGTGTCTATATTTCCTTAGAATTTAAGATTAACAAGAATATGTGAGGTATATAGAATTGGAAAACCGCCCATAGTACCGAAAAGAAAGGAAGCAGGGACGCGCGGCAGTTATGCTCGACCTACTGGGGAACGCCGCGCTACCTATAACTGACTTTAACTCGAAAACTAATACGAATATCGTTTCAAAACTCTTTTTGGTATATTTTAAAAGCATTTCAAGTATTTTGATGTAATAAACAAACCGATTTTTTTTAGCAGTTACATGTATTTCCCCCTTAAGATTTTGGATAATTTGTAGTTTGCGTTTGTTTGACTTTGAAGTCTGGCAGATGGCCAGGCTTTAGTTTTCAATAATCCTGATTGTATAACTGCATTTGGTTTATCTTGTTTAGTTTTTTCCCGGTTTGGGTTATAACATAATCTACATTATTTTTCTTTTCTTTCTTTTTACTAGTTCATTGTGAAATTTGGATTTTAGGTGTTTTGTTTTTTAAACGGATTGCTTCTGTTTATGCTTAGATGTTCTATGCGGATTAATAGAAATATTATTCCTTAGAAAGAAGTATATTTAAAAAAAAAACTATTACTTCACATACTCATCGCTTCGCTTCCCCCTTATGTAGTGGTTAGTTGTTGTACTGTTATTTTATCGTTGCGCAAAATTTATAGCTTGACCAAAGCAAGTTACATATCCAGTTGCATTCCAGACAGTAAAAAGAGACACTGTTGCACTTAGCAACAGTGAAAATGACTCCGTCTGACAAGACGTGACAAAATACTTTGAATATAGCAAGCACGCGACGTGAGAAAATATGTAGAATGAAGTAAACACGTGGGCGGTCAGACGCCGCGTCATCGAAATTATTGGATAATCATACCAGGATAATGACTCCTGACCCAAATTCCGAAATAGATCACTTAGTAGCAAAAAATCTATTAGATTAGCGAAATGGAACATTTCAATCGAAAATTCGTACGTTTTTTATAAAGTAAACATTTTTCAACTACGGCCACACCGCGTACATAACTAGCATCCTAACTAAATCGAATCTTTGGTTTAATCATGCTACACTGATGACATTTCAATAGAATTTAGACGACTCCCGGGTTGGAGGGATGTTTCCTGCAAGAACATAATACTAGCTTTGAAATTAATTAAAAATTGGATCAAAGAACTAGCAATGCCTCTGAAAATATGAATATGGTTACTTACATCGTTTTTCACTACCGAAGGATGAAGTTTGTGTGGTAGTTTGTACAACAAAAATATCTTGTGAGTATTTTAGCCATTATGTCTTACATGATGACCAAGCCCTATCCCGGCGAATATTTAAACTCTTGTCTCTCCGAAGGCAGTAAGTGAGAAACTGGTTTACTAAAAGCTTCATTTTCTGTGGCTTGAAATCGTCTTGCAGATAATCTGATTACCTAGAAAACCTTTTTGACTAAATCAAATGAAAATTCAAATGGTCCTTAATTTGAGAGCCTAACTCAGATGCGAACATTTTAGAAATCACGGCTGAATTTCAATACCTAGCCCAGATGGCATACCTAATTTGGTGTTGAAATATTGTGAGTCATCATTACTAACTGTTCTGTTGTATATTTTCAATGCACCCTTAAAAGCAGGCATCTTTCCTCATTTATGGAAATACTCCACTGTCACTTCTATATTCAAAAAAGGAAATCGTAATGATGCCTGCAACTATAGACCTCCTGCAAAACTTCCCTGCATCGCAAAACTTTTTGAAATCATAATCACGAATGTTGTAGCCTTTCATTGCAAATTCATTATGGCTCCGTGTCAGCATAATTTTATGAAAGGTCGTTCAACCACAACCCACCTGCTTGAATTTTCTCACCAAATAACCAACTCAATTGAAGCTGGCCTCCAAACTGACTGTGCCTACACAGACTTGACGAAAGCCTTTGATAAGCTTGATCACTCTATGCTTTTAGCTAAGCTTCTTTCCTTACAATTCCCCTATTGGTTTTTAAATTGGGCTGACTCTTACTTGACGAATCGAACCCAACGTGTATCCTTTCGCGGTGCCTTGTCATCTGAAATTAAAACCACGTCTGGTGTTCCACAAAGTAGTCATCTAGGCCCTTTACTGTTCGCCTTATTTATTATAGATGTAAGTTCCATTCTGCAGTGGTCATCTGTTCTTCTTTATGCCAATGACGCTACAATTTTCAAATTTGTGAGAAACCTTAACGATTGCAATGATTTGGAGCAGGATCTAATGAAGATAGAAGCTCTGCTGTGGCGTTCTTTGTTTTTCAGCTTTTTTTCGAACGAAGCTGATTTTCGAAAGCTGATCATTTTTTAAAACAAGGAAGTGGCCTATACTGTTGGCTTCCAGTTGATTTAAAAACAAAAAGTTATTTGAAACATGTTTAAAACGGAATCTCGATCGGACTACATGAAAACACATGACATATTATCTGGGTTCTCAAAATTCTAAAATTTTACCTCTTTTATTGGAAAGTATTGCTTCTTTAAAACTCAATTTCCTGAAATACTTCTTGAACATTGTAGCGGCTAATTTTATGAACCAAAGTTATTATGAAACAATATACTATACAAAAAACCAAAAATTAATATTTGGAGGTTTTTAAGAACACACTAGTTAAATTTGATTTAAAATTTTCATCGGTAGACTTCAAGTAAAAAATAAAATATTGATCAGTTATATTCAATTGCCAAATCACTATTGATCATCACCCAGAAAACACAATGTAATTTTAAGGGCACGCTTTTATGAATAACTTAACACAGTGAAACTCATAAATAAATATTTCAAGAAATTCCTGTTTCTTGTTTTTTATTAATTTAATAAAGAAATGCTCAAAGAATGTTAACTGTCTAAGTTTTTTTTATCATTTATATTCAAATAGCTTCTGCTCCCAACCTTTTCTGTGCAGGGAGACTTGGAAAGGATTTTTTCTATGTTTAATGTATGTAAATTGAAGAACTAGTACTTGTGATTAAAAAACGTGTTGTTTTAGCTTATAGTTAAACATTTCAAGAATTTAGTCCCAGAATTTGAAGTCAATCAGAGCAAAACTCTCGGAGCCATTGAATACTTAGTCCCACCTGCTCTACCATTGTAGCTCCGACAGCCCGGAGTTTAAAAGTCATTTTCACAGAACAATTTTTTAAAAGCTCGTGTTCATTTCCATTTAAAAACTACCTTACCGATGCATTTCTAAGTTGGCAACCACTTTCTACATGCAAAATACCTCCCATCAACGATCAATTTTTTTTAGGTTTTGGGTTTTCCACCTACAAAAAGGACAATTTTTTCGTGGAAAATGCCAATTTTCCCTTCAACTGACCACCAGCAATTTAAAAATGGAAAAAAATAAAAATAATTGATCGCTCTTGAGGACTAGATGGTATTTTGACTAAATTTTAATGTTTTTTGCTTTCTGATAATTTTCAGCTGAGATACAATGAAATCAAATCGTTTTTTTCCAAAGACGTTCTTGAAAAACATTTTTTACTGGTTTGTTTGTCGATATTTTTGCATAAAAAAATCACACAATATTATTGAAATGATAATTAATAATGTACAAAAGGTTTAAAGAAATTTGCTCTGTCTATGAAATTCGTGAAAAATGAAATTCGTGAAAAATGAAATTCGTGAAAAACGAGTTTTTTTTAAGCTGAAACCCTTACCACTCCCTTAATGTTTGATTCTGTAATTTGTTGGCAGTCATTAAAATGCAAGTTTTTTCGATAGAACATATTTATTTTGTGCTGATTTGCATTTCACCTCAAAAAATGCATGATCTCATGACAAATGTATTTGTTTTATAAATCTTTGAAATTATATTTGTAAATAATGAGCTATTTAAATGAAATGCATAGCAAGTAAAGAACATTTTGGAAAAATATTATTTTAAGCATGTTACTACAAAATAGAATAGAGGCAAAGTCACACTAATATTTACTTCTTAGCATGAAAAGCATAGACACATGATTTATGTGTCTGTATCTCAGCTCTTGTGAGAAGCATTCTAATTCGCAGGATTGAGGTAGCTTTTCTTTCCACCTACAACTTCTTTGATATCCTTAAATCAGATTTTTCGCTTAACCCTAGAACGGTACCCATGAGTAATTTTTGTTCACATGCTGTATATATTTCGTCGTGCATCGGCCAGTTGGCCACTCTGACTACCATGAGACTAGTAGCTATATACATAATCTTTTCATGTTTAATGATAAAATAAAAGATGTACATTATACTATTGTTGCCTTTTTTCGCAAAAACATGTACCTAAAATCATCTAAAAATTTACCGTACCATTCCAGGGTAAAAACCCTCCCTTAGCTAAATTAATGAATTCTCTTGTTATTATAAGAACTATTTGTGGATTTATATTTATACAATCTAAGCTACTTTCAAACTACCAAAGAGATTTTTCTTTGAAAATGTAGTTACTAACAAATGAATACAATAACATATACATGTATCGCGCACGTGCTATTTACGGTAGAAAAAAATTCAATATTTTCAGCGTGTAACATTCTACAAACAAATTAATTATTCGCATAATCCACTGCATTTCGATTTTGAATACCACTCACACACTTTGATTGATGGTAGTTAAAAGCTCAAGCACTATCTATTAATGTTGCTTAAAGCTAGAGTTACAATCAATGCAACCAACATTTGTTGCACTACAAAATGAGTTTGAACCCATAAGAAGGTATGAGAGCAGTTACAATGATGCAACACAACTTTGTTGCGCAGCAGAGTTTGCTCATATCTCAAACTTGGCATGGCAACAACATTTTTGAAAATATCCAATTCCACCTGTTCCTATGAGAGTCCGGGAAATGGGAAATGTCATATGCAAATGACAATCAAAATTTGTTTTTCTTTTGCTCATTTTTGCTCTGCAATATACGCTGCAGCTTTTAAAGGATCAAATACTCACTGATATCACTTTCCGAGACTGTAAAGGATCCATATTATCAAAAAACAATTTCGTTAATATAGCCAGTGACAGATGACGGAAAATGTTGTGTTGCATTGATTGTAACTCGTTCCACCAACAAAACTTGGCAGCGAATGTTGGTTGCATTGATTGTAACTCAAGCATAAAAGAAACAGCGTCAAAAAATATCTTTCTTGGTGCTACTAAATTGCACGAATTTCAAATAAAATTATATATCCGTTTAAGCTGAATGTTATAACTAAGTTCAATATTCGGAAACAATTACAAACGGAATAATCGATCGAAAAGTTCGTAGGCAGCAAATAGTCCCAACATGACAATGAACTGCCATAAATTTGAATGAAGACTTGCATATATAATATAAATTGTTGTATTATATGGGGCATTCATTTAAATTACCGCGTAAAAATGCACACTTACGAATAATATAAACTTACTATTTTGAATGAACCCCCTAAATATCTTTATAAGTTATAGCCTGTATGTTATTATGATGTTTGAGCTATATTATGGTAAAGTTTAATTAAAATCCATTCAGTAATTTTTGCTTGAAAGATTAACAAACATCCGTACAAAGTTTTGCGTTTATAATATTAATGGGATTATACAATATTCAATATTATAATGTTTTTTGTTTCTATATTTTATAATATTCTTTCGAAGTTTTTGATTGCCAATGCAAAAAACTGATGTCAGGTTCATCGGAAAAGGTTTCAAATTCAAACGAAGACGTGTGATAGTCAAATAGATTGATCGTGTATCTGAGGTCATTTATCTTTAGTAATATTTTAAAAAACTCTAGCGCACCTGAACCGCTAGAAACACTAATGTTCGAAAAACAGTAAAGGAATCGTCCAGGTTTTGAGTGCATATTCCACCACATGAGCTGCTTATTACGGTCAAACAGTTTCAAACGCCACGTTTTGCTTAGCCTCAAGAATGCATTATAGCTCATATGGTGGAAAGGTTTCAGATATTACCACTGGCATGAATTTCAACGTTTATGAGAGGAAAACATGGGTTAATTATATTCGTCATCAGTTCCTTATTTCACAAAATTTTGAAAGCAGCATTTCATATAACATCAATGAAGAACATGCTCAGTACCTGCAGCACTGTAACTGAAGTTGGTGTTTGGGGCTGCGATCCGAAAAATTTGCAGAGCTTTGAGAATTGAAACATTGGTTATTTATTTTTATTGTAAATGTTTCCGGTATGAATACTAACTGTAAGCATTTATTGATACAAAAGTAGCACAACCGACTCGTGCTGGCAACCTTTTGCCAGTATCAAAGTCAGGAATATATCACATCTGCTTGACGTTGTTATATTACATTCGAAGTTATAGGAGTATAAAGAAATTTAGGGTTACCTGCAGCGAGTTTTTTTTCAAATAATCGAAAACTTAATATTTGCTGTTTATTGTCACTACAATATCATCACCATTTGAAAATTCTACGATAAAATCGCTTAATAAAGATATTGCAATTAAACACAAATCCAACAATAGCTGGCAACCCTATTTTTCAACCAAATTTGGCCTTAATAATGTTTATAATAAGGTCCATTAATTGTATGAAATTCGTATTGATTTCATGACTGCACTGAAAGCTATAGGGCAAAAAGTTTTATTTTCCTGAGCGAATTTTCAAAACCAAAGACACAAAAATTACCACAGCTAGCAGCACCAATCGAATTTTTCAACCAAATTTCTAACAAACAGGGCTTAGAGTAAGGTTCAGCTACTGTGTCAATTTCATGAAAATCTGGTAACTTATTCACATTTCATAGGGCAAAAAGCAGTTTTTTTCTTTGTAATTTTTCAAGATGGCACCACTGGCACAGAGTTGCTCACAATTTAAAATTGCTTCTGTCAGACCTGGTCCTACTTAAGTCCAATGCATTCTGTTAATTCAGCTGTATGTGATAATTGGTTCGTGAGTTTCCGTGAACAGAAGTTTTTGATGCTAAAAATATAGGTTAACTGGGAAAGGGCTACCGTTCTTGTCCGACATGAAATTTCCAAAGTTTTACTTTGAACGTGTAGATAAAACATAAGATTTGAATACAGAGTGGTTTTATTGTAAGAAAATGACATTTTTTAGGATATTCGATGGTTTGAATGTTTTCACTTTCAAATTTTTATTTTTTCAAATCTAAGACACCGAAATTATCATAGCTGGCAGCTCCAACCGAATTTTTCAAACAAATTTCTATCGACCGTGGTTTTAAATAAGGTTCAGCTACTGTGTGAATTTCGTCAAATTCGAACGACTGAATAAGAATTTATAGGGCTAAAAGCAGTTATCTATTTTAGTCAGTTTTCAAGATGGCGCGACTGGAACAGAATCGCCCGTACTTCAAAATCACTTCTATTAGACAATGTCCTATTTGAGACCAATACATTCTGTAAATTTTAATTGATTCTGCTCATCGGATCGTGAGTTTCCGTGAACAGAAGTTTTTGATGCTAAAAATATATGTAAATTGGGCAAGGGCTACCAGGCGTGCCCGTTATACCATATCAAATTTTTTGCTTTGGTTATGTAAACAAAGCACACGATTTACATATGAGTCGCTTTTTTTGAAAAACCGGCATTTTTTCAAGTGAGACGATGATTTGGAGGTTTTTACTTGCAGTGCCTGTCTTAGCTACAGGGTTGTCAGCACGCTCATTAAACAAATTTACAACTAAATAATACCAATTAGTCCTGAAAATTTCGTAATAATTGAATAGCTATGCCAAACGTTATGCCAATTTAAAAAATTTCAAATTTTCCCGTTCTCTTTTTAGTTACCTAGCGCACATATGGGATTACAAAATTTCAAAACATTCTCCGATTCGCATTTAAAACACGTTCGAAATTTATTTCGTCAACTTTATTTTTGCAAAAATTGTTTGTGTACGGAATAATAGGTATATTAAAAATATCATTAAAATGGCCGCCGGCGCCAAAGGGTTAACAAGAATTGACATTTAATGAGACCTGGACCTATTCTGCATATACACCAATGTATCCTGACAATTTCAGCTCAATCAGATGGCGCGTTCCCGAGATTATGTCACTGAAATTTTTTGATGTTATATATATATATATATATATATATATATATATATATATATATATATATATATATATATATATATATATATATATATATATATATATATATATATATATATATATATATATATATATATATATATATATATATATATATGGAAATATTAATTTTTCGCCGAATCGATTTTAGTGCTAATGTTCTTCGAACATTAGTAATAATAATTTCGAAAAGGGGGAATACACTAGATTCTAATCGTTTGAATAAACTTCCGAAACTAGTTTCAATTTTCACTTCATCTTTGTGCAATTTAGCTTTGATTTTAGTTTTTTTAAATAAAATAAAATATGTTTATGGCCCATTTAAGGCGTGGCCATGTCATTAGAAAATTGTTCCTATATGTCGACATTAAACATCATTAACCCTCCGAGAACACAGGGGGTCAAATTGACCCCAGAGACCTTTTTGACCAATCGCAGCGCTGATGCCTGCGGGAAAAGGGGGGTACCGTAGGTTCCTTAGTGTATTTCTGTGCCTTGACTTTTAGTTTAAATCGTTCTCATACAGTCCCATGTCGTCAGTCGACGTTGAGAAGCCTTTGAAGCAGATCAAGGGGTCAAATAGACCCCATGTGTACTCGACGTCCATTTTGAGGAAAAATTCAATATATTTTTTTTCTATGTAAATCGATAGATTAATTTAAAATAGCCAAAAAATAATTGTTTTTAATATGTACCAATTTTTTCCAGCTTGTAAAAACTGTTTTTAAAAAACCGATTTTTCCTTCCGAAGCTAGATATATTTAGTTTTTGTGACAAATATCGATATTTCGAGGGTAATCTGCCCTCTTCTTCTTCAGTGTCTATCGGTCTATCGATAGACACTGACACTGACGCTACCAAAAATAAATCTGCCATTGCTGTCTTGAAAGAAGTTGTGGCTCACCTCGTCGAGCCATATTTACTAGAAAAATTAAATAATAGCATTCTACGTGTAGACATTCGAAAAGGGATTGAGAAGATTTTAGGCATAAATATCCCAAATGTTCCTTCAGAACGCCCAAAGCTCAATAAAAGAGCAAGATGTTTTTTGTTCTCTCGAAAACAGAACCACAAAACAAAAGATGTGTGCGCATCTTGCGATCGACCGATGTGCGACGAGCATGGGGCATTTTTATATAATGATTGTGTTGGATATGAATAATCTTTCAATTTCTTCTTTATTTTGTCAATATTTGTATATATTTTAATGAATAAAAAATAGTTTTTTCTATTCAAAAATGAAAAAAATCATTATTTTTCATACCCTCAAAATTACTACTACCAATATGCGTAACGAATATCTTTTTTGCAACCCTTTGTATAGGGATGATTTTTGTATTATTCTAACCATATAAATTTTAAGCTCAAAATATTAAAAATCAATAAATTTATTAATTTTTTTTTAAATATGCAAATATAAAAAACCTTCAAAATCGCCACCGTAAATATGCAAAATAAATACTTTTTTTTAAAGGTCCAATAAACATCTAATTTTTTTATGATTTTGTCATATCTTGAGAGCATCTGTCTAAATTTTTAGCCAAAAATATTGAAAATTAAAAAAAATAACGATTTTTTAGTAAAAAACCTGATTTTCGGCAAAACTGTTTTTCGCGAATTTTTTTTAGGTATGTTAAGGACATTTAAGGCACGTCATATGCATAAGAACTACTAGAAAAGGTCTCAAACTATTCCTACAAATTTTTTCAAATTAAAATCTTCAGTGGCGGCGATTCTATAGACGTTCAAAAGTGCTTGGGGTCAATTTGACCCCAAGTGTTCTCCATGATCGAAAAAATAGGTGTGTACTCGGAGGGTTAAACATCATTAGCTGCATTTTTTATGCCTAACCATAGACACTTTTGTCTGAAAAATGAAACAAAATAACAAGATAATGACTTAATCAGATCAGTTTACTTCCCTTTTTCATCCGATGAATTTAGTTCAAACGTATTTAAAAAAAATATTCTGTGTTTCAACAAAAATTACCTCTAAATAAAATTAATTCATCGTCTTGAATCTGAAACTTTATTCTCAAATCCGGTTTTCGTTTCCATGACATAGACTCATGGTTACTTAGTCACCAGTCAAATTACTTCCCTAGGCTACAATCTAACCCATTACCATTAAAACAAAGTGTCCCGTTCCCCAGGGATTACTTTGGTACATTTATCTGTAACGCACTGTCGGCACCATAGACAACGTCAATGAAGAAATTGAAGTGAAGGCTTTGCATTTACTCGCTTTGACTTCTATGTAATTATCAACAGGACTACAAACGCAAAGAGTGAGAGAAATGTTTTCGGGGCAGAAAAGATGAAAGGATTGTGTCGATTATCATCAAAGTAAAACCAATTTTGAAAATCGTTCTGTAATAAAATGGTGATAATATAAGCTTAGAGAATATCCGGAGCATAACAAAATGATTTCTAAGGAAACTGGTTGTTGATATTAGATGGAAGCATGACTAATGCTCGAAACAAATTTTGAAAGTCATAAAAATGAAATTAATGAGTTTTCGAAAGCTTTTCGTAACTTCAAATGATTCTTTGCATGACCTTTAAGCTCGACTCGACCTTAAATTTGTCCAGTAGCCGCATATTGAGTGTAATAATCGTAAAATAAATCTCGTTTATATTCATCTCTGCTCCGATACATAAATATTCTGCACAAACAGCTACGGCTACGGTAACGGCAACAGCAGCAACGACTCTCATACCTTACGTAATTTAATAAAATAATATCATCTTTCCCAGTGGCATCCGTGCACGGCATCTTATTGCCGTATCTTTGCCCGTATCGTTTGGCTTATGCCAACACAACTCGCTAGTCAAAAAGTATCATTTCGAAAGTCCTGTCTTCATGGTCACCCTAATATCCCTTGCATTTTCCAAGCACGGCGTCGTTTTCGCTTGGCTGTCTTGATTCCGTTCAGTTCTCGTTCGTTGCGAGGCAATTCAATTTGGTGCCCACATAAATCGGCAGCACAAATATTTTGAATAAACTTTTGCGTCTCGTTCACTTTGAGTCATCCGGTTTGAAGAAGCGCAGCCAGTCGGACCGGCTGTCGAGAATATTCTCAAAGTTCTTGAGCTAAGATTTGTTTGGAATGCCTGGCAGGGTGCTAGTTTGGTTTTAATCATTTTTCAAAATATATATGTGCTCTGTTTGGTGAAGGATATTCTGAGAGACACAAACTGGCTTTGGAAAAAATCACAATCAAAACAACCAACAGTTGTGTTGAACGACTGACAGCAGTGGTGAAGGAAGTTGAAAAACTAAGGAATAATGTCAAAATATTTGGTAGTTCAAAGTTTCGGTAGGAAAACTGAAATTGAAATTAAAGGAGAGCTTGAAATTCGACCAAAAGATAGTAAGAAATGATTTGAATCTGGTTATTTAAACATGTTTTTTCTCCCCAACTAGCAGTTTTGGTGTGCTTACACTAAAAAAGGCTTTTATAGTGGCAACAACCTGCCAAAGATACGTTTTTGCCACGTGCAAAAATCGGTTATATTACCCAAATGGGGAATGAAAAGGTACGTTGGCATTTGGTGGCAGGAACTATATTTTGTTACGTACGGTGACAGTTTCAGGATGGTGCCGAACACGATTCAAAAACCAAATTGATACTCATTAGCCAATACTACACCAACACAATAAAAGATTGATTGATTGTAACATTTCATGTGTTTCACTATGTATTAGACCAACACAATGTATTTGTATGGCTATGACAAAAAATTAACACAAGGTCAAAGCTTCATTTTGAAATTTTAAGTTGAATTCTTAAGAGAATATAATGAGGATGATATTCCAAATGTCATAGCCAAAATGACCTACAAACTGAAATTCATCGTAAATATTCACATTATAGGACCGGAAATCACAATGCGCCTGAGCAACGAGTTAAAATTAAAAAAGGTTTTTGACCAAAATATAACAAACTTATTTTTCATGTAAAAAAAAATTTTATGTTTTTCAGTTTTTTTTTGTTCGTATCAATACCGTCTGTACGTCCCTGCACAAAGTTTAAGGTATTTTTCCATAAGAGCACATTTTGTGTCTCTCAATAAAATAAATGTTCCTTGGACCCTAATACTTCAGCCATAAAAAGATGGCCGAGTGCTGATCTGCCACTACAAACTCATTGTTACTTCATAATTTTACTTCATAGTTCCCATAACCTGCACGAGTTTTTCAAGCACGTAACAATTGCAACTATATGGTATCTATAACCACACATGTGAAAAAATGCCACTCTATGGTACCAAACATAACTTTATAGTCCCGAATATCCACTATGATGTCTACTTTGACTCTTTATTGATCCATCTGCTACTGTAAAGTGGCAATTGGAACTTTCTGCCCAGTTTTTCTCGCCTCGAGCACTTTTTTAGTTTTTCGGTAGAAGGTCGTAGAATGCTTAAATAACTTTGGTCTAGCACTTTTCATTTTTTAACGTTAAAAACGTTTGTGTGTATTTGCTTATGTCACAAATGTTACTGAATTCAAATGGGGTTCATTCAAGAAAGATATGACAAGAGGATACCACAGTAAGAAAAGAAAACCACAGTAAGAAAAGAAAACCACAGTAAGAAATGAACGTTTCTAATACTTTCTAGTAGCAAATGCCACTCACTATTGTAGCAACGAAAACTTTATAGGCACACACTTAATTGTGTTTATTAAACGATATTGGGAACGTTTTTGCCACCAAAACTAAAACCATAAATTTGATCACTTTATGGTTTTCAAATGTAGTAGCAAAAACCAAGCAAACAAATAAACAAAACTCCTTTAAAGTGAACGTAATCTTCACAAGTTTTTAAAACGTTTTCGTCGCTATTTCTATACTATAACTGGAGTTTGAAATTTCGGATGCTTATGGTTCTGATGTGAACGTTGCCACCACGTTGCGAATGGGTGCATTGAGTGGCTTTTCACATTTTCGTGGCAAAATAAGTGGAAATAGCGTATCGATAACTGCGATCTGGTGCCAGTTCACTATGATCTAGTATTTTACACCAAAAGTGCTAGTTGGGTCTCTTTAAATCTAGGCTCGAATTTGGTTTGATCTAGATCAAAAGATCGATTGTTTTCGATTTAGTTTGAAGAAGAATAAAAAATGAACGTAAGATGCATCATAAGTTGAAAAATCTCCAATCCTTAGTATGAAAATTTACATTCATGGAAATAGAACCAGATGTTTTAGCCCACGCTGGGCGCTAAATTTAATACAGCCTTTATTGTTCTTTTTGTGTCGCTTTCATTCCAGATACAATTAAATTTTGGACGAACTCAAATTCAGATTAATTAGTTTGACTAACTACTGCAACTGAAATAAAGTAAAATTGCTAATTTTTTTAAAAATATGAGTTAAAGTTAATTATATAAATTATATTGTACTCCATGTATGAATAATTTAATTGTTTGTATTCGTCGAAAGTTAACCATTAAGAGGGCAATAGAAGAATTAATATTATTTAATTGAAAATAAAGAAATCAAGTTGAAAACTAAGCTATGTCAAGGTGTTAATATATGTTACTCAGAGTAAGCAATAAAGCATTGTTAATATTACTGCAATCATATATGCATGTGCTCAAAAACAGGACCAAAATTATTCATTCGTGAAACAGGCGAGTAAAATGTCAAGTATAGTAATTTTTTATTTGACGTTTGTTTACTTTTAATAAACACAAGTCATTTCTAAGATCCTTATAAAAAAAAAATGCGCGTACTTTTTGTTAGTCTGGGAGACATTCCAAAAGAGATTTCACTGATCGAGTGTGGTGCATCATTTTTCCCGTTTAAAAGTTTATGGAGAAATCGGCCATCGAAAGCGGTTTCACTAGCTTGGAGTGTACGTGAGTTTAAACATTAACAAAATGGACAATCAAATATCGTAACAATAGGTGTTGAAGAACATTCAACAGTGAAAGTCACCACTATTCTCCAGCTACCTCCAAATCTATATTTTATATTTTACTTAATTTCTTTTATATTTTACTTTATTTCTTACATTATGTATATTGTATGATGCTTTGTTAGGCAAATAAAATAAATAAATACTTAACTAATGTCTTTTGATTTAATGTTAGGCTTTAGTCCGGTGTAATGGATTTTGCATTTTCTTCGGTGGAATTAAAGTGTTTTTATAAGCTGATTTCTAACCAAAGACATATGTATAACATTTTCTATTAAAGCCGCCGCAATATTCTGCTAAAAGTTTTCTGTTATGCAATGACATTTCTGTCAAATTTCTATTTTTATCGTTTAAACAGCTTTAGGTTTACCATGTTTAATCGTAAATAGATGAATGCTTCAGCAATGTTTCAGGGTAATGCAAATTTATTATGAAAATTCGCGTTCTATTACATAAACTTTCCACCCAGTACGTCCAATTTCCGGTCATAGTAATCGCCTAGATAAACAAACAATTGAACATTTAGTGCAAACTTTTGAATCAACATTTACACTTCATAATGTTGTCGTGCCAGTGAGACAAAAAAATGCGCGAATAGTTGAAAATATCGCGGCCGCACGTGAAAGTGTGAGATCAAACCAAAATTTGTCAATTCCTGGCCGTTCTCAAGAATTAGGCATTCATCAAACCAGTTTAGGGCGAATTTTACGTAAGGATTTGGCTTCATGTGCCTACAAAATCGCACTGACATAAGAGTTAAAGCCGCAAGATCACCAACAGCAACCTGACTTCAGTGAATGTTCAATATAGAGCTCAATATTTACCGCAAAATCATACCGAGCGACAAAATCGGTCAAGTAAGCATCCCCAAACCTTTCACGAAATCCCATTACATCCCCGAAAATTGACTGTTTGGTGCGGTTTCATGATGGTGGTGTCACTGGTCCGTACTTTTTTTAAAATGATCTTGGCAGCCCAATAACAGTCAATGGTGAGCGCTATCGTGCCATATTAATCGGTTATTTTTCACGTAAATTAAAAAACTCTAGCGCACCTGAACCGCTAGAAACACTAATGTTCGAAGAACAGTAGAAGAATCGTGCAGGTTTTGAGTGCATATTCCACCACATGTGCTGCTTATTACGGCCAAACTGTTTCAAATGCCACGTTTTACTTTCGTCTTAAGAATGCATTATAACTCATATGGTGCAAGGTTTCAGATATTACCACTGGCATGAATTTCAACGTTTATGAGAGCAAAACACGGGTTAATTATATTCGTTATCAGTTGCTTATTTCACATAATTTTGAAAGCAGCATCTCATATAACATCAATGAAGAAAATGCTCAGTGCCTGCAGCACTGTAACTGAAGTTGGTGTTTGGGGCTGCGATCCGAAAAATTTGCAGAACTTTGCGAATTGTAACATCGGTTATTTATTTTCATTGTAAATGTTTCCGGTATGTATACTAACTGTAAGCATTTATTGATACAAAAGTAGCACAACCGACTCGTGCTGGCAACCTTTCGCCAGTATCAAAGCCAAGAATATATCAAATCTGCTTCACGTTGTTTAATTACATTCGAAGTTATAGGAGTATAAAGAAATTTAGGGTTACCTGCAGCGAGTTTTTTCAAATGATCGAAAGCTTAATATTTGCTGTTTATTGTCACTACAATATCATTACCATTTGAAAATTCTACGATAAAACCGCTTAATAAAGATATTGCAATTAAACACAAAACCAACAATAGCTGGCAACCCTATCGTGTCTTTTCAACCAAATTTGGCCTGAATAATGCTTATGACAGGTTTCATTAATTGTATCAAATTCGTATTGATTTCATGACTGCACTGGAAGTTATAGTGCAAAAAGTTTTATTTTCCTGAGCGAATTTTCAAAACCAAAGACACAAAAATTACCATAGCTGGTAGCACCAATCAAATTTTTCAACCAAATTTCCACCAAACAGAGATTAGAATTAGGTTTAGCTTCTGTGTCAATTTCATGAAAATCTGGTAACTTATTCACATTTCATAGGGCAAAAAGCAGTTTTTTTTCTTTGTAATTTTTCAAGATGGCACCACTGGCACAGAGTTGCCCACAATTCAAAATCGCTTCTATCAAATCTGGTCTTACTTAAGTCCAATGCATTCTGTAAATTTTAGCTGTATCTGATTATTGGTTCGTGAGTTTCCGTGAACAGAAGTTTTTGATGCTAAAAATATAGGTTAACTGGGAGAGGGTTACCGTTCTTGTCCGACATGAAATTTCCAAAGTTTTATTTTGAACGTGTAGATAAAACATAAGATTTATATACAGATTGGTTTTATTGTAAGAAACGGACATTTTTTTGAATATTCGATGGTTTGAATGTTTTCACTTCCAAATTTTTTTTTTCAAAATGAAGACACCAAAATTATCATAGCTGGCAGCTCCAACCGAATTTTTCGACCAAATTTCTACCAAACGTGGCTTAAAGTAAGGTCCAGCAATTGTGTAAGTTTCGTCAAAATCGAACGATTCAATCAGAATTTATAGGGCTAAAAACAGTTATCTTTTTTAGTGGTTTTTCAAGATGGCACCACTGGCACAGAATCGCCCGCATTTCAAAATCACTTCTATCAGACCTGGTCCTATTTAAGGTCAATACATGCTGTGAATTTCAAATAATTCTGCCCATCGAATCGTGAGTTTCCGTGAACAGAAGTTTTTGATGCTAAAAATATAGGTAAATTGGGCAAGGGTTGCCAGGCGTGCCCGTTATACCATATCTTTCTTTTTTTTTGGTTATGTAAACAAAGCACAAGATTTACATATGAAAGGCTTATTTTTGAAGAAACGGCATTTTTTCAAGAGAGACGATGATTTGGAGGCTTTCACTTTCAGTACCTGCCCTAGCTACAGGGTTGCCAGCACGCTCATTAAAAGCCACACAAATCTACAACTAAATAATATCAATATGTCCTGAAAATTTGGTAATGATTGAGTAGCTCTGTCAAAAGTTATCGAAATTTAAAAATTTTCAAATTTTCCCGTCCTCTTTTTAGGCACCCAGCGCACACATAGGGTTAAAAAATTCCAAAGCATTATCCGATTCATATGTAAAACACGTTAGAAATTTATTTTATTAACTTTGTTTTTGCGAAAATCATTTGTGCACGAAATAATAGGTATATTAAAAATATCACTTCAATGCCCGCCGGCGCGAAAAGGTTTACAATAACTGACATTTAAAGAGACCTGGACCTATTCTGCATATACACCAATGTATCCTGAAAGTTTCAGCTCAATCGAATGGCGCGTTCCTGAGATTATCTCACTGAAATTTTTTGTACATATATATATATATATATATATATATATATATATATATATATATATATATATATATATATATATATATATATATATATATATATATATATATATATATATATATATATATATATATAGAAATATGAATTTTTGGCCGAATCGATTTTAATACTAATGTTCTTCGAACATTAGTAAAAATAACCTTGTTGGTATGTGGTTTCAACAAGATGGTGCCTCATGTCACACAGTCGGCCAAAAAATTGACTTATTGAAGTCGAAGTTTAAGAATTGAATCATTTCAAGAAATGGTCCTGTCAACTGGCCCCATGGCTCAAGTGACTTGACCTCATTTTATTTCTGAATCCAATGCGGATCCACAGTTATAAGCGCTTCAGTGGTGGTCATACGCAATGGCATTGATTGTACTTTAAAGTTATATGTCAATCATATTGCTTAAAAATATTCCATCTCCATATACAATGTAGATTATAAGCAAAAATATATATAATACAAGGGGCATTTCACATGAAACGGACAAAGGTTATGAGCTCTGGGCTTCTGATTAATTAACGAATTTGATAAAAGGTTTTTTTTTGGAAACCGATTCTGAGATTCAAAAAAAAATCTAAAAATACATGAAATATACTGATTTATTGAAAATAGCTGTTCTTTTCAATTTTGAAATTACATTTGAAAAACAATTTTTCTTTTCCTGTGAGAAACCGGAAGTAGACATTTCACCTCATAATTTGCATAATTTGAACCAGGTTAATTTTCAAGCTCGCGGTTTCTCGCCCCATGCGACTTCTATGTATTGAGATTCACCTACCTCCTAAACTACTGGCCATCCTATTCTTAAACTTTGTTTGTAAAATAAGTATATTTTAAGCTTTGTTTTGTTATAAAAATAAACAAAATTAACCTGGTCCAAATCATTCAAATTACGAGTTGAAGTGTCTACTTCCGGTTTCACACAGGGAAAAAATTGTTTTTCAAATTTAATTTCAAAATTGAAAAGAACAGCTAATTTTCAATACCAATCAGTATGTTTCATGTTTTTTTAGATTTTTTTTTTTTTGAATTTCAGAACCGATTTCCAAAAAAAACCTTTTATCAAATTCGTTAATTATTCAAAAGCCCATAACTCGGCAGCTAAACCTCATAGAAACGAAACCCAGACCGCGACATTTTTCCGTTGTCCTCTTCACGTGAAATTCCCCACTAACAAAAATATATAATACACGGCAAGTTGCAAACGCATGATATAAATTAATTGTGTGATTTAACATTCTTGGCATGATTTTCGGTTAACCTGGCTCAAGGTGTAAAAACAAAACACATTCGATTGTGCCGTCAAATACGTTTCACACAGATAATTCCATTAAAATATAATTCCATTAAAGTAAAAAAACTCACCTTTCAATACACTGTAGAAAACTTCGCCTTTCAAACTTTGTAATACGTTGTACAAATCTAGATCGAGGACATTTGTGGATATATTCGCATGAACTTGTGTAGCAAATCGAACTGAATCTGACAAGAAATATTCACTGAAAATACAATCAGCTTGACTTTTTGCTAATTAAAATAGTAATACATACTTATTGATTAATGATTCCTCCACAATTTGACAATCAACATCCATCGTAATATCAGTGTGACTACAATAACTAAGGAAAAATCGACCAATATATTTTAGTACTATATAAAAGAAAATTATATTTGCGAAACGACAAATACACAAAACAGCACAAAATAACGTAACTTTATAATAAAATCAACTATATACTCACTTCACTTCACAAAACAATTCTATTAAAATTTACTGATCACAAAAAAACTACACTGATCACAAATATACCACTTCTTTTCAACGCGCAACTTCTTTTCAATTATGAAACACTTCTTTAGCGGCTCATCCTGAAATGAAACACTTGAGCTCTTTATCCGCACACCCAACAATCATGCTGATACCTTTCTGTCCGCCATCAACCAGATGTCGTGGGAATTTCCCTCGAAACAGAGAAGATCTAAGTAATTATATAGCAATAAAACAATAAAACTTCTCGTCTACATTTAAAAAGGCCTTTTACCCGTCGTCAGGATTATCGTTCATGAGGATTATCAGTTAGCGGTCCTTTCCAAGAAACAAGTTTTATTTTTATTCAATTTTTATGACCCCAAATCGGTAATTTCCTATGTTGAATAATCTTTAAGATTTTGTGCTCTACATATGAAAAAAATTTTGTTTTCTGCATATAAAAATGTGGGTGGGTTAACAGGGGTAGAATGCGTCGTACCTCACTTCATAGAGAATATGACTTTTTCCTCAATCATCAGTTTTTTACTAATGTTCGAAGAACATTAGTATTAAAATCGCTTCGCCGAAAATTCGTCATATATATATATATATATATATATCAGCAAAATGGTTAACAGAGATAATCTCTGGAGTGGCCGATCCGATTGAGCTGAAATTTTTGGTGAACATAGAAGTATATAACAGGTAGGTCCATGACTTGCTAGAATTCAGATATCTTAAACCTTTTGGCGTCGGCGGGCATTTAAGTGAATTTTCAGGGGCTCCTATATTTCCAAGCAGTGTAAATTTTTGTTAAAAAAAAGTACTAGGAATGAAAATTTATTATGTTTTAAGTTTGCTTATGATAAGAAAATGGAAATTTTGAGCCTTGTATAGGCGCTGAGTGCCTAAAAGTAGGCAAGGATTTTTTTTCAAATTTCGATTTGTCATAACTTCTAAGGAAAACAATAGATAATCGTGAAATTTTTAGGGCATATTGATATATATTAAAACTTTACACACATGAACTTTCAAAACTGTGCGGGTAAATCTGTAGCTACAGCAGGCTCCTGAACAAAAATCTTTCAAATCATCGAGTCTCCTGAAAAATTTTTGATTTTTGAAAATAAACTCAAATTATTGATAAATTTTGACTTTTGCCCACCAAGCCAAATAAAATATTTCAAAATTCCGCGGTAAACAAGAACGGCAACCCGTGATGAAAGTACCTCAATTTTCAGCACTCAAAACTTCTGTTCACGAGAACTGACGATCGGATAATGCGATGAATATGAAATTTACAGGGCATATTGGTATTTGCTAGGACCAGGTCTGATAGAAGTGATTTTGAAAAACAAGCAACACTGTGGCAGTGGTGCCATTTGGAAAAATCGCTGAAAAAAAAAACTGGTTTTTGGCTTATAGCTTCCGATTTAGCCACCAGATTTTAACGAAATTCACGTAGTAGGTGAACCTTACTCTAAGATAAATTTCGTAGAAATTTGGTTGAAAAATTAGTATAGGGACGCCAGCTACGGAAATTTTTGTCTCCTAAATATTGTAAATTTGCTAAGGAAAATAAAGATTTTTTCCCTATAACTTCCGATGCAGTGACGAAATCAAAACGAAATTCATGTGAAAAGCATATCTTGTCGTAATTGTAATTCTGTGGGAATTTTGTTGAAAAACCGTGAAAGGGTTGCCAGCTATGATGAATTTCGTAATTTATTTACGTTGCTTTATCTAGCGATGTTGTCATAAAATTTCCAAATGGGAATGATCCTCCAATGATAATTAACAACAAATATTTACGTTTCAAAAATTTAAAAAGTTTTGATGATGGTAACCCTAAAATTTAATTCACTCCTATAACTTACAGCGCAGCCATTTAATCAAAACGAAATTCATAGGCTGGGTTTAACACAACGTGAAGCAGCTATGGTGCTAGCACATGATTGCCAGAACCGGACAAATATGGTACCAACAGATGCTCCCATTTTCTATTCATAAGCAAACCATTTACAATAAAATAAGCAACCGATGTTTAAATGTTCCGAGTTTTGGAAATTTTATTGTTTGTTACTTGAATCTATAACCAAATTTATAAGCTTATTCATCTGCATCATTCCCCTTCTATGGTAAGGATAACTTATGACAAACGACTGCGTTTATATAAAAGCACTAAAAGATTATATAAAAGCAAAGCATCTAAGTTGCTATATGCTTTTACCTATATGCTTTTAGAATCGTCAAAAATTGGCGCAACTGCACCAAATTGTTTATATAATGTTATTTTATTTGAATAAAGCTCTTTGCCCTATAGCCTCCAGTACAGTCATGGTATCATAACGAAATTCATATGGCAAATTTAAATTATTGTAAACAATATTCAGTAGAAATCTAGTTTGAAAAACAATGATAGGGTTGCCAGCTATGATTGTTTTTGTATTTTTTGACATAGCTTTAGTAAGCGATTTTATCATAAAGTTTTCAAATCGTAGTGGTCTTGTAGTGAAAAAACTCTAGCGCATCAGAACCGCTAGAAAATTGATTTTCGGAGAAATTGTCTTTGAGCGACTAAAAAATTTGGAATAACGTTATACACTATTTTACACTTTTTAAACTTTTTAATTACACTTTTCTTTATGAGATATAATATGAGATATAATATTATATGGCTACATTTATTTCCCTTGCACAATTTCCACGCGACCCAAGAGGTATTGTGATGGCGCGTTAACCTTTTGTTTTAGATGGATGGTTTCCCCAGTAGGCCTATAACCCATCAAATTAATACAGTAAGAAACAGTAGAAAGTATCTTCACTCATGTAAAATAGTTAAATAAGAGATTCACTCATAAGTTTTCATGCTATATGCCTACCTAATCTTGAATTCTATTTAAAAAGAATAAATAGGGACTATTTAGAAAGTTGGGCAACCGCTTTCTATATTCTTTTATGCGATCATCGTTTGCCTGAAACCATGTTCCAGTGCGACAGTTTCGAAGCCAACATTTATAGTGTCCTTCGCTAAAAGTATCCCCATAATGACATACTACAGAGTTGATTTCATATATGCCACCATTTATCTCCAGCTGTTTTCTTAAAACAGTTGCCTTATACTCTATTGCACACTTTTGCACAACATTTCCAATTTGCCCAGCAAATGGAATAATTTGAATCAACATCAAATTACCGAGGCTTAAAATCTGGCATTTTTGCTTTCTTTGACCTATAACTTCGCAATTTTCACAAAGCGAGTCTGATATATGCTCCCATTTATTAAATTGGTGTTTTACAATTTCAAGTGAATCTGCTCCTAATAAATCTTCATTCACAAGCACTGTGAAGCATAAAAGTGGTTCAACGCGCCTCGTCTCAAAACCACAATTAAAACAATGCAAAGTGTATTCTACTTGAAAAGTGAAATTTTCCCTTAAAATTGATGACACATTAAAAACGCCCATGAAAAAATCATGTGCGTCTTGTTGTTGACAATCAGTAAAATAACCGCCTAATTTTGATCGTATATGCCGTGATGTAAAACACTGGGTTTGGTCGTTATTTGAAGTAAACAAGGGCAAGTTAACGTCACACAAATTTTGCATGAACGTATCTTCCAGCACGCCATGGAAAATATAGTTTGAACGGTTGTTCAAAAGAACTTGGGAAACTACATTTGCGTAGCACGATACTCCGTCTCTATTTTCAAATTTTCGTACGGTGTATTCAGTAATACATAGCTTATTTATTAGTTGTCTCTCCTCAATTGGTGCTTTGTTAGCACATACTCTAGAGCCTTGCATATATACATCTTCAGGTGGATTCTTATGCCCACAAAAACTATCTGAAATGATGCCTACTATGGGTTTGTGATAGCTAAAATATGACTCATAAAAACCACACTTGACACTAGCAGCAACGTTACAAAAAGCAATATCAATCTTAGTATTGCCATTGGTAGAGAATTCTCCTGACGGCATGGCATACTTCAAGCCAAAGCGGTGAAGAATTTTATATAAAGTGTGGTTGGGCACACAACTAAAATCTACATTTATATCTCCTACAAGAACTACTTTGTTATCATTGCTGTTTGCTGCATTAAGCATTTCAACAAATTTTTCCTCAACTGTCGAAAAAGCAGTAGTAGGAGACTTGTAGCATATGCAAAAACTGTATTCTTCCCACCCAAGACAAACAAAGTTTACAGATTTTTTTTCATCGTTGTAAATGTATTTTATAGTATATGAGGTAATGCTATTTCTACAATATAACAAAATACCGTACGCCTTTCGTCGGCGGTCGCAGTCATGGCGAAAAATTATCTTATAATTTGGTATTTCCAGTGAATCTTTTGGCAGCGTCCACGTTTCTACCAAAAATATAAAAGAAGCTGAGACAAAGCCTTTATCACTCACGACATCCATAAAATGCTTATTTAAAGACTGGACGTTATGGAAAATAAGTGAATGGACAGAATCTGGAAGATCCTGTAAGAAAGGCAAATTAAATTGTACTGGATTCTCTCGAAATAGTCGGTTCATTTCATTTACAACAACGACATTGGATCTACCCTCATACCCACGATTAAACTTTCCCACAATATGCAACCCACTTAATTTTGTAGCTCTGCTTAATCCCACATATAGCTCATTTTTAGTCAACCCTTTTCGCATACTTACTGCAACATTCTCATAAGTTCCTCCCTGACTTTTATAAATAGTTACCCCTTCGGCACATACTATTGGAAACTGCTTTCTTATTATGGCAGTACTCAGATTCTTCTTCAATTGTATGCTTTTAGTAATAGCCTCGACTGGAGTTAAATGAGCGCTAATCTGATTCTGCTCCATGTAGGCAGAATATGCAATCCTCGTTTGGTGACCTATTCTAGAATCATCAAATTCTAACCATAGCCTCACAGGAAATCCTTTCGATGTTTCAATAAGTTTCAAAACCCCAATGGCTCCATTGAACACTCCGTCACTTATTGATACATTGACGGTCACCATGTACTTGACATCAACTGCTAATGCCAAAAGATACTTCAAGCCATAAGTCAGGTGAGAAGGTGCATGCCTGGCAGCTTTCAAAATGCTCTCTCGCGTTTTCAAAGAAACATTTTTAACAGACACTGAATCAACTGCTTCAGAGATAATACACTCTTTAGTTGACAATATTTTATTATTGTAACTGTCCACTTCGGCATTTGTGCGGAAAAGGCAAATGGTTGGCTGGCCAACTTCATCCAGATTAGAAATTTCACGACTTTTCAAAAGTTTGACATCGTCTTTGGTCAAAGAGTCTCTGGCCAAACGATTCAAGCACTCGGCAAAAGTTAAATCATCTTTTTGTCGCATTATCTCCGTCAACTCATACGCTTTAAATAAACTCCATAGAGGGTTGCCAATTAAAGCACTGTATGGATTACGGGCATTCTCTTGAAAAATATATCGATCTCCTACAGGTGAGAGCTGATTAAAGTCCCCAAACAGCAGCATGCTCATTCCACCAAAGAATTCTTGGCTGGAAAAAATTTGACGCAATCTTTCATCGATCATTGCAAACGTGTGACTACCAACCATACTTACTTCATCTACGATAATAAGCTTAACATTGCGAATTTTTGAATACAGAGTATTACGAATATTTGCGGAAAGTTTCGGCATTTCACCACTATATTGGTTGATAGGTAGTACAAACGCAGAATGCAATGTGAGACCACCGATTGCAAACGCAGATTTCCCAGTTGGCCCACATAATAAGGTTTTTAAGCTTTGTGGATTGCTTCCAGCAACGCTATTAAAATATTTCAGTAAAGACTGATTGATTGCTCTAATAAGAACGCTTTTCCCTACTCCAGCGCTTCCAGAGATAAACTCGTGAATTACCCGACCACATTTAATTTCATGCAAGACATGCATGCAATATTTTCTTTGTCTATCATTCAACTTCTGCATTAAACGATAGTATTCCATCTCTGGGAAGATATGCGGAATTGGGAACGTGGCATATGCAACGCCAGGTGCCTTTTCATTTACTGGAATAGCAGCATCTACTAAAATATCCCCTTCATCAGTTCTATTGTCAAATATGGCATATCTGTCTTCTCTCTCGCTAGCAATGAAAGAAGCATTCAGTGACCCTTCGTCGCTAAATCTATCTTTCTGATTTTCAATCGCAGCAGCATAATCAGCCTCAGCATTGAAACTATCATCCTCGAAGAAATATTTTTTCCTATTCTGACTAATAGTTGATAAGTTTTCATAGTATGTCTTCTTCCAATCAACATTGATCAAGTCAGCAACTTCATTTCTCCATGGCCAAAAGAGTGTCAATTGTTCTCTAAAGTAATTGTCCTCATCTTGTTCTTGCTTGAAGTTGACAAATCTTATTACTCTAGCTTTTTGACGCTTCCGTAGAAATCCTTTATTATTTTGTAGCTCGTAAATGTAGCCAGTTGTCTCACACTCAGAATCATCATCATATTTGTCATCAGTTTCGGGGTCTAACCTAACTAGCTTAGTACGTTTTGTGTTGAATTTAGTATATAACGATACAAAATCTGCTAGACATAGGTTTTCTAATTTTTTTGGCCTTTGAATATAGTGATCGAGATTATTCTCGACAAAGACATCAGTGCTTTCATTTGGCAACTGTCGCAGACTTTCTTTACACTTTATAACGCGAACGCGTATCTCCGGTAAACTGGTGTTTATAAAAGTGCACTCTCGCGATGACTTTGACAAAGGCATGCCCATGATATAATACACTGCCTCTTGTGCACTAAGCTCCGACCCATTCAGGAATGCATTCCCCAAACACTTCAATTTCTCTTTAATGCTAAGGTTCCCTCCCTGGATTTGCTCCTTCGCATCTCTCAATAATTTTGACATCCCCCGGTCGCTCTTATTTATATAATTCAAAATATATTGAATGCAGGAATAACAATCTGTGATATACTGAATATCCATATTGGATTTGAATAGACTCAGTATGTCAGGATTGAAATTATTGATTTTGATTTCCCCTAGGCTACGCTTTATAAATACTGTTGGCTTCGTCAACTTCATCCTTATAGCATCAATGTAGTCGTTTTCTTCTATATTTATATCGTGCAGAAAAGCATCGAAGTCAATGGATGGCGGATTTTTGAACTGCGCACATAAGTATTGGCGAATCGATCTATGTATAGAATTCAACAATGCTCGTCGGGGATCAGTTGGTTCGAGCTTCAAAGGTTTAAGAATGGATGTAGCTCTCATTGGGAAAAAAGGTATGCCAAACCTACACCCAACCTGTCCACTTTTCATCTTATACTTGCAAGTGAACGAATGCTTATGTGTTTGGAATGTTGATATATCTTCACTTGAGACACAGGAGTCACTTTGCGAACAGCTAATAAAGCGATCAATAAACTTGGCACAGACGTCATAAGATTGTTCTTGATCATTCTTAAAGCGAGGAGCATCCTTCAACCACAGTAAGCAGTGGCAGTGAGGACTTCCTCTCTTCTGGAATTCAACCCGGATGTAATAGTCTATTACATGATGTTCCCCGAATATCCCTCCCGGAATTGTAAGCAAACGAAAAAGTTCTGAAAATTTGTGATCGAAATATCGAGCGCAAGTCACAGGATCTTTCTGAATCAACTCCCTTTTTTCACTGAATGTCAACTTTGCAGCCTGCTCTTCAGATATTTCGACCCCATGAACAACTCTTTTTAGTATTACTAACAATTCTAGCCACTTGGTTTCTGCTGCTGATATTGTCAGGAAGATGTGTGGTGCGCCTAATTGACGAACCATTGCCATGACTTCTTTCATTTTGCCTAGCCAAAATGTTGGAGAACCTCTATCTGCGGCGAAAAATTTAAAGCCACAGTCATTATCAATTAATGAATTGACAAACTCTTCTTTGTTCAAATCA
Organism: Nemotelus nigrinus; assembly: GCA_947369275.1. NCBI lineage: Eukaryota > Metazoa > Arthropoda > Insecta > Diptera > Stratiomyidae > Nemotelus > Nemotelus nigrinus. The sequence continues at coordinate 66,449,115 of OX376375.1, read as the reverse complement.
CCGGCCATAACCGGGTTAATCGTATTCTTTTTTTGACGCAAACAGAAAGAAATACTGTCAAAAATTTTCTTTATACGTAATTTTGAGCTCATATAAAATAAAGAAGCAACATCACAAAATCGCCTGTCAGCCCGCGTCAACCGCGACTTACACCATTGCTGGTATGTTAAATTTTCCGGGCATTTAATTAACTTCCCTCCAAAAAGCTTAATGAAGCTCATGCATTCAGCATATTCATCAAATAAAATAGATAGAGGTATTGCTCTCTCTCCTGGCGCAAAGACAATGGCTCTATTTTCTATTAGAGTTTCATCATCTTCTATATTAAGAGGTTCATTGTCTTGTACATAGGCATCTAATTTATCATCTTCAGCCTGATTCATTCCGCAATCTTGAAAAGCATTAGTAGTTTCTCTTGAAGCCTGAATATCCCGTAAAAGTCGATCCTCATCAACTTGAACTCCTGCAAAGCGATACACTTCACTATCTTGCAGAAATTTTGCTGCTTTTATTATAGTAGCAGGGCGAATATTTTCAGACAGATAAGCACTTTTATGGGCAATATTCCTTTTCAATTGAATCGCTAAAGTTTCTGTTTCGCTAAACACCCTGGGCAAAATTCTGATGCATTTTTCTACATTAATAGGAATGTTGACAGCCCTCCTCTTTATTTTAAACTGCCCATCAGAAGAAACTTCAACTATTTTCATAAACGGAATTCTGGGGCACAAAAACCTTTCTTCCAAATTGGTTAGCAGATGAAGTTCATTTGGAATTTCAGGAAATCGAAGCTGCTTGTGGAACACAGATAATTTAGGAATGTTTCCCACTTTAATGTGAGCCCAGCAAGTATGGCAAAATGAGAATTTTTGGATAGCATGTGGGTTTCTCAATGAAATATCCATATTTAAGCTTTTGTCTATATTGCTTGCTTCCTTGGGTACGTTTTTTATGGAATCCGCAAACCACAGGCGATCACATGAATCGCACGCAAAGCTAGGTCCTGCTTTCATTTTTGATATAAATGAGGCAAATTTTAGGGCTCGCCTTTCACAAAGCTTTGCTGCTTTGTCTTTCGCTTTGCACCTTTCGTCAAATTTCCTACAAATTTCACGATACCGAGCAGCACCTTGTATTGTTGCTAAACGTTTTAACTGGATTCTTCCTGACAGTTCTCGCTTTCTTAGCAAATGTCTTGCATTTTGCAGCGTTTTTTTTTGCACTCTCAATAGCGTTCAACGAATGCTTTGTTTTTGCAATTTTGGTTTGACGCCTCTTTTTGTGCAACAAATTTAATCTTTCTAAATGAAGTTTCCGAGAAGCTGGACATGCCAGTCGCCGCTTTTCAGATTCTTGCAATCTCTTGCGATGAATTCTTCGCGCATTAATACAAGCCAAACGCTGTTTTTGACATTGTGACTGTCGTCTACAATGTATTTCTCTGTTTTTTTTAATCCCCAACCGAACACTTTGCAAAAAAGATAAGCGCGCAAGATGAATCTTTCTTTTTGACTTGTCTTGCAGTCGTTTTCGTTGGCAAATTTTTAATCTTTCCCTGTGCAATTTTCTAATATTATCAGTATCCAGTCTCTTCTGCTGATAATACTTATTTTGCATACGTCGTATTTTGGCCTTTCTTTCAATTGCTTCTGGACTTAGTTCCTTTTTTTCCGACTCTAAGGGATTTTTTTTTCTCGCTGTATAACGAATTTTGTTTTCTCTACGAAAGGTTTTAATAGATTTTAAATTTCTTTTAGATCTTTTAAATCGTTTTATTTTGTCGACGATTCCGACTTTTTTGGTGGTTGAATCCAATAAACTACATTGAGAAACTTGCAGCTTGGATAAAACTTTTTGAGAGTGACGACGCGTCTTTGGACTTTTTTTTGCTACTTTAGGCATCGTAAATACTCTTTATTTCAAAAGAACGTTAACGTAAAGTTGCTTAGTGTAGTGGGTAGAACAATGGCTCTTAGTGTGTGAAAACCCTCGTTCAAACGGGAGTACAAATACAAAGATTGTAAATTTTTAAATGAAACACCCTATTAAAATCAACCCACAAACCTATGAGTATTTTTTTACAGGAAGTGCAATCTAACTGTTGACTAGATATGAAAACTTATGCTTGTGAATTAAATGTTTTTCAAATTTATTCTAATAATCTACTGAGATATTTCTAATGTAACTTACTGTGATGTTTTTTGACGAGTGAAAGTGATAAACAAATTGTTAATGGCATAAAAGTATGCAACACTCACTTTAAATATTACGCACTTTAATAACTGATCACTTTTTTTTGATAAAATGAACACAATCACTTTCTTTCTTCACTTTTTTTTCATAATATTCCACTTCACCATTTGGATATTAAAAAAAAATTAAATTCGCGAGGATGCAAAAAATATGACGTAAAAAATTTGTTTTCACTTTAAAAAACTCAATTTAAAAAACTTTCAAAAACTCAATAAATTTATACTCAAGGCTAGTTATATTTAATTTCGCTAGCTATACCACTTCTTACACAAATGTGTATGATTGTTTGAAGAGGAATCTGTTCTGCTCTGAAACGTTTTCCTTTTCACGCTAAAATTTTATATAACCTACAAACAATTTTCCTACTACCTGCTCGAGAAACTTGTGTAAATAACTACACTTTAATTGCATTTTAATATTGAGTTTTGGGTTTTCCCGATTTTTTCTGCAGGTCAGAAGAAAACATTTCAAACTAGAAGTTAATTGTTGTGTTTCTGATTAAAAACCCAGTTTTTAATTACCAATCACCGCCTTTGGAAGTTTATTAGACATATTTGATTTTGTTATAAGCCCTATGCTCTGTGAATTTCTTCTGTATGATACCTGCGTAGTAAGTTATATGGACATAACAATCTTTACGAGCACCATCTGCAATCGTTTTATAAATTAGGAAACAAATAGTTTATGGTGTTTATGATACGAAAATTACATTTTGTCAACACGGGCAGCAAAAGTATATCAAAGCTGCTTCATGTTGAGACTCGTTGAGAATGTGAATCTCATTTTGATTCTAAGACCGGATTATGAGTTCTAGAGATGAAAAAAAATTGAGGGCTGCCGCTAAAAAAGTCGAAATTTGAGATGGAAGAATTTCTATTGCTTAACTTTACCAAAAAACGCTTATCATATGAAAGTTTCTTGGTAATGATATAAATTTAAAATGCTGGCAATTATTATTTTCAATCAGTACGACAATCAAATATGCTTTATATTTAGATCAATTCATGTTGCAAATTTTGTTTTAATCATATGACTGGATCGGTGGAAGCATTTGAGGAGTTGCCGTGCGTGAGATATACAAAATTTAAGCATTGTTTACTTATGCTTATTACAGTCTGATTACAACTTGAAAGAAAATATTTTCTACAACACATGCTAGTTATTGCAACCTATCTGTATTGAAGATCATGTATGACTTTGATCCGATGACTCCATCAAAACTCAAAGGGTGGAGATATGTCTAGGGTAACCATTCGTATGAATTCCAAAATTTCATTATGAGATATATAATATAATAATAATATATAATACTGTCCAATGCAGCAGCCATAAGTCTGCTATAACAGGCACACGATAAAATTGACCTAACCTTTATATTTCGTTTTCATTCAGGGAATTAATCAAAAGTTTTAGTCAGAAAACGATGTTTGGGGCTACCATGCGAATAATTTCAAAAATTGAGACATTGGTTGCTTGTTTTTATTGAAAATCCTTTGCATATGAATATATAAGAAAAGCAATCTTTGTAGCAATATTTACGAAAATATTTGGTACTGGTAGCCCTGTGTTAGCACCACAGCCAAAAATATACCATATTTACTTCGCATTAAGTTAAACCCATCTTGTAAATTTAGTTTCGATTGGATGACTGCGCTGGCAGTTATAGAGGTGAAAAGAATTTTAGGGTTACCATCCGTAAAACTTTTCAAACATTCAAATCTAAAATATTTGTATTTAATGGTAATCGCAGGATCATTCCCAATTAGAAATTTTATGACAACATCGCTCAATAAAGAAATGTCAATAAATTATGAAATTCCATAGCTGGCAGCTCTTCATGATTTCGCAACGAAATTTCTACAGATTTAGAAATCTAGCAAGGTTCACTTATCACATGAATTTCGTTTTGATTTGATGACTCGATCGGAAGTTATAGAGAAAAAACCTTATTTTCCTGAGCAAATTAAAAATATTTAAGGGACAAAAATTGCCATAGCTGGCAGCCTTATACTAATTTTTCAACCAAATTTCTACCAAATTTGTCACAAAGTAAGGTTCAGCTACTGTGTGAGTTTTGTTAAAATCTGTTGGTTAAATCGGAAGCTATAGGCCAAAAACCAGTTTTTTTTTGGGTGATTTTTCAAGATGGCACCACCGCCATAGTGTTGCCTGTATTTCAAAATCACTTCTATCAGACCTAGTCCTAGCTAATACCAACATGTGCAGTCAATTTCATATTGATTATATTATCCGGTCGTCAGTTGTCGTAAACAGAAGTTTTGAGTGCTGAAAATAGAGCTAATTTGATCATGGGCTGCCGTTTTGAAAATTTTTATTTGACTTGGTAGACAAAAGTCAAAGTTTACCCATAAATTGAGTTTATTTTCAAAAAACAAAAATTTTTCCGGAAGGTTGATGATTTGAAGGATTTTTGCTCAGGAGCCTGCCGTAGCTACAGGGTTGCCAGCACAATTTTGAAAATCCATGTGTAGAAAGCTTTAATAAGCGACAAAACGTTCTGCAAATTTTACGATGATCTATTGTTCCAATCTGAAGTTATGACAAATCGAAATTTGATAAAAAATCTTTGCATACTTTTAGGCACTCAGCATCCAGACGAAGAACAACATTTCCAACTTTTTACCATGAACAAGCATAAAACATAATAGATTTTTACTTCCAATATTTACTTTGAACAAAAATGTACCCTGTATGGAAATATAAGGGTACCTGAAAATTTGCTAAAATGCCCGCTGCCGGCAAAAGGTTAAAGATTTTAACAAATCGTGGACCTACCTGTTATATACGTCTACATTCTCTGAAAGTTTCAACTCAATCGAATCGGCCACTCCAGAGATTATCTCTCTTAATCATTTTGCTGATATATATATATATATATATATATATATATATATATATATATATATATATATATATATATATATATATATATATATATGAGGAATTTTCAGCGAAGCGAGTTTAATACTAATTTTCTTCAAAAATCAGTAATAATTTTCTTTGAAAATCAGTAATAAACACCAATTACTAAGATCTAGAAAGTTTGAAAGCTCTTGCGAATGGTAATGCTAAATTTCTTTGTATCCCTGTAACTTCCAATGCAGTGATCGGATCAATATGAAATTCGCAGAGCAGGTTTACTTCAACGTGATGCAGATATGACTTATTTTTGGCTTCAGGGGTAGCAAAGGACTGCTAGCCCGAGATGTTTTTGTTATTTTCGTACCAATAAATGCTTGCATTAAGTATTCACATCGCGAATATTCAATATACAACAATATATATGACAATACATACAATATATAATATATAACACAATAACAACAATATAACAACAATATGTAACAATACACTAAATCTGCACAAATCCTCTACTGTTCTTCGAACATTAGTATTTCTAGCGGTTCTGATGCGCTAGAGTTTTTTTTATATGAAAAGTAGGGTTTCCAGAGAAGATCTAGTTTATGAAATCCGAGGAAAAAATACGGGGACTGATTGAAATCGAGGTTCCAATTTTATTTGCTTTTAGAAAAAATAAATCCCGTTCGAAAAAAATCTCGATTAAGTTGCAAAATGCGTAAAACTTGCATGAAGCGAAGAAATTGTCCGCCCCAAAACCAAGTTTTTGTTCAATAAATCTATTCAAAAGTAGTACAGATTTCTTCAATTTTAATAAGGGAGATGGTAGTATTTCTTAAAATCAAAAATTGTTGATGTTGAAGCATATAAAAGCATGTTAGCATTGTAGACATCATTTAAGAGATTTAAAGAAAATTACTTCCTTGAAATAAGGTAAAGTAAAAATTGTATGATGTTGAAAGAAAGAAATGTTTACACAGTATATATACAAATTACTCACATCAAATAAAAGTTTACTTGATTTGTGAAGATTTCATATTTCGAAAACAAGTAAATATTTTCTTTGATTTTCGGAAACATATTTTTCTGAGTGTACAATAAAAAATTTTGCTCATGTCTGAAATCGTTTATTTAAAAAGATAAGTTGGGTGCTCTTAATCGAAAATCCTGTATAAGCTGTTCAAAGCAATGAAATTTTAAAACTCTTAACTATTTCTTACAATGAAACCCAGTATTCGACGAGCTTGATTGAAAAATTATAGGTTGATTAATAAATTATATGTAATTTAAAAATGTATCAAAGTTTAGCTTTAACTTCATTGAGTCATCTTGATTCTCTTTTAGAAAATGTATAAGAGCATGAAAAATTTAATTTCGTTTGATTAAAGATAATGTACTATAAGTGTCTTTGTCACCATTTGTTTTAAGACCATTGCAATCGTAAAATATGGGGAAATTGTTTCAATTTTGCTCAAGGATATGAACAACTTGATCAGTTGATATGCTCCTAAAAATATTACGATTTGACGTCGTTGAAATAAGGCTACTGTCGTTAATGAAACTAAGAAACAGCAAAGTTCTCAAATGTGAGCCATGAGGTACTCCTGTAGTTAGAGTAACTTGTTAAAATCATTAATTGCCATGTTGACTACAGGGTTTTTCTATAAAGCTATGAAAATTCAAATATAACACATAATACTTGAGACATCGGGCTGTAACTATTATAATTCCAAATGTAATGCGTATGTTACAATTAAGTATGCAATTCAATTTTGCCCATATGACTAACGGCAGTACGCTTGCAGTGATGGACTCTTTAGAGCCAATTTTTCATCACACGAAACGTTGGCAATTTCACGTTTGATAGTACTCTTTAGCTCTTTTAACGTTGTTACTACCAGCCGAAGACTTAAGGGGAGCTTCTCCTGTAAAATGGTTAAAAAATCGTTTTTTTTTCATTGTTATTCAATTATATATGCATTAAGAAATACGCATGTAAAATTTCAGGCTGAAATTCGCAAAATTGTGGAAGTTATGAGTTTTTTTGTCACGTCGTGTTCAACCTCCGGATTTTGACGCGCCGATCTAATGATCGCTTTCCGGCGGTCAACGCGTCTCTTGGGTGCTATTGAAAACTCATTATGAGTGAAAAATTGTTTTATGGATTCAGGATCTTTTCTAGAAAATAGTTTTACTGCGGATGTGCATGTGTGAGTGTGACAAATTAGTATGCGACTTTTTTTCCACGTGCATGCAGGTTTTAAAATGACAAATTAGTATGCGACTTTTTTTCCACGTGCATGCAGGTTTTAAAATCGTCGAAATCGCAACTTTTATAGCCACAGTCATTTTTAACGATGGTTTCAACGGTGTCTTGAAAATCATGGAGGTTTTGGAATTGAAAATTGGCCCGTCGTGCAAAGCGGCTGCCGAACAACGCGACAATCATCGGCTACTACGTCAAGCGCGCGCCTCATCCGCACAGACTAAAGAAGCCCGAACCCTTGCGAGAATGGAGAAAATGAAAGAAAATCAACTTTACGAAGAGTCACAGGGTATGCTTTATGAACCAGGAATAGTATAATAGTGCTTTCATATGGGTAAGTTGACAAAAACATACTTCTTTTGGAACTAAAAACTTTAAGCGCGTTTTTCTCGAAACCATGCTTTTCAAACTGGCGTGCACGATAACTAAAAAACGGCTTGACCAATTTTAAAAGTTTATATATCAGCATATTAAATTAAAGCGTATTAAATTTCAAATGGACAATCGTCGAGAAAATTGTATAAAAAATTTTTTTAACACACTTTTGTTAAACAAATTTGTTGAAAAAAAATGAAAATTTTGCAAATTTTGTTGTAGTTTTTGTAAAAATCATTTTTTTTTAAACAAAGATGTCGTTCCATAGAAGACTCAAAAACAAAAAAAAACATATGACATTGTTTGTTCCAGAATCAACTCCTGAGGCTCTACAGTGCACGCCATTTACCTCTGCGAAAATAACATGTCCCACTTTGAGCAACCATATCTCAGGAACGACTCAATATTTTTACATAAAACTAACAATGTAGCAGTCTCTAATAAAGAATAATAATTTCATAAAAAATTCAAGATTAGGCAACCCATAGTTTTTTTTAAATCCACGTTCGAAATTAAGGAGCGAAAAACCCCGTTTACAGGAGAAGCTCCCCTTAACATAGTCTCATAAAAAGAAATACAATGGCGTTAAATCGCTTGGGCGAGGTGGCCATTTGACCGGACCATTTCTCCAAGACTACCAAACATCCCCTTCAAAAAAATCAATTGTCTCACCAGCTGTGTGGCATGTGGCACGAACTTGTTGGAAACAAATATCACTGGCATCAAGTCTATCCAGTTCTGGCCAATAATGCTCGTCTAACACAATCACTCGCGGAGGGCATCATGATACCAAAGATTTACAGTTTTTTTATTAAAAGGTTATGATTGCTTTTGTCAAATGCTTTGCTTGGTCAGTATACGCCAAGCAAACTTAAAATGAAGAGGAGAAGCACAATTTTATGAGATTTTGGTAAGCCAGTAAATTTTCTCATGTATGTAGATTTACTTTTGCTGGACCCGTTCTGATTGAGTATGAAAAAGAAAAGAGAATGTTTTTGAAGTTATTGGATTGCATATATATAGTCTCGTGCCAAACGCGTGAAGAATTACTATAATCATCAGGATTGAATTGATAAACTATTTCAAAACGCTTAAAAGCCGATAATGCAGCAAGGAAATTGGAGTTGAATCCAAGAGAGAGCAGCTGCTCGAAAGGCAAAGACGGAAAGGATTCTTGTATTGCATTCTGACTGGGGACAAAAATGGGCTCATTACGATAATTCCATGCACAACAAATCACTAAGAGTTCTCCTTCTATGATTCCGCATTGACGGTCAAACCAAATATTCAAGGTTATGCTCTGTCTTTGATTCAACCAGCTCGATGTAGTGTATTATCAGCAGCTTAAACTAGCTGGAATAATCACAGATGATCAGTATCGAAGGTAATGATGGGCCTAGTTAACATTTTCTAATAGCAATAAAGAACTGCTATTGCTATTTCCAAAAAGCAGATAAAAACAACAGTCTGCTGTTTGTTGTGTTGGCGTGACATAGGAGTATTTGAATGATTTTTCACAGGCTCATTTCCAAGGCCCATGTTGTATTCAAATAGCAGTTCATTGGGTTCGCTGTCTAAGGGTACGCACAAAACGGAACAACGAGAGCATTGAGTCGAGCAACGCGCTCAAACAATTCATATGTTTCCATGTCAACGCAGCGACCAAAGCAGAAATGTGATAGTACACAGAGAAAAATGCATTCTCATTATCATATAATCAATGTTCTTCAACAAAAAACTATTCAATTTATCTAATTGTGTCAAAAACACAAACAATGAATGTGATACTTCTGTGAATGCAAGATCTAAGTAGTTGCTAATCTTAATTACAAGGTTTGAAGTATTATTTTACATAAAAATGAAAAACTCAGTCTGTGTTATAACAAGCATGTTTCTTAGAAAATTTGAGCCTGGATTTAATTTTTAAAGAATTACTCAGTTGGAAAATTATATACCTTATACACGAAATTCTTCCTTTATTAGAATATACTTATTGGAAGTGGCAAAGTAACTCCACATATTATACCAATAATTGCTTGCCATATGAGCTACATAGAATATCATTCGTGAAACCGTACAGATAATTCTGAGAAAATGAATTGGTTCCGAAAATCAAACAAAATAATTCTATGGTTTGAAGTGGAAATTACATGTGCAATAGAAACTGCGTCATATTGCTGCATATGCATGTACGCAAACTTATGAGTCATTTTGTGCGTACGCTTGAATAAATGAGCATTGTTTTCGTGTTTGTCGCGTGTTTCTATTCGAAAATAACTTGTGGATGGCTAAGAAACTAGTTAAGTCAAAGTGGGTGTTTAATACGTGAAATCTGAAAGTGATTGTTTAATTAAGTTGTGAAATTGTGTGTTAAATTATAATCCGATCCAAAAGTGAGTGCATAGATGACGATATGGCGAACGAAGAGTTCATTTATGAAATAATTGATGAAAATATTTTTATGGCAGAGGGCATTAATACTTCCAGTTTGAATGTTGTTCAAGAAATATTAGATGAATGGGGATTTTCTATTTTAAAGAAAGACTTTTTAGAAAAAGAGATAGATTTAGAGTGTCTAAAGTCTATGACTATTGAGGACATAAATGTTTTGATTCCCCCAGAAAAGTTGGGTCTTCGCATAAAGTTTCGAATGCGACTCTTTGAGTGGCGGCGTCAAAATGTAAATCTAGTTGGATTAAATCTTTTAAACATTTCAAACTATTTTTTTACTATAATGTTTGCTTTAGGGCTATTGCACTCCATTGGCAGAAACAATTTCAGTGACATCGTCCGCATCAGATTGGAACTGTAGCTCCTCAAGTCTTGCTTCTCGGGGATCTGCTTCGCTCGTAACCGATGTACTGACGCCAGGATCTGATGATAGTATCACACACTTTGTATGTACTATTTGTTCATAATTGTAAATCATAAACAAAATGTCCGGAAATTATTTATTCTGCTTATTCTCTTGCATTCAATGAATCCATATAATGCTCTCAGTAATCGGTCACTGATTTCCATACGACTTTTTTGTTCTGTGAAACAGTAAAACTAATGCTAGTCAATGCGTAATATTGCAATCAATATAAGACACTTAAAACTTGAAACATTTTTATAGAACTTAGAAGATCTATTGAAGAAAACCCTCTTGGGGAAAGCAATTAAAGAAAACTTTGCAGCAAAAAATAATCTAACGCATTCGGATCGGAATGACTTGTGCACCATAATTGCGGACCATTGGCTATCAAAGGGGCACAAAGTAACCCGATATGATTATTTAGAGGCAGCAAAAGCAATTAAAAAGCTATTCCCAAAGGAAAAAGAAGTAAGCTTCATTAAAGTGATATGTACTAGGCTATGTTAATATTTATATATTTTTTAGGAAACTTATGTTTCCAGTATTTCCAAGCAGAAAGGAAGACTTGTGGCTCGTTTTTACACTCTGTCTAGGAAATACCAGCAAAAGGGACTTCTCAAGAGTCGTTATAGCCTTAAAAAAAATTCTAGCACACCTGATTATGAAAATATTGCCTTACCTATAGCAGAATCTGCAATCGAGGATGTGAAATGGCTTAAAAAAAACTTCGAGCCCGAGCATCTTGTTGTTCCTATATGGAAAAGAACGCATTTGTACCGAATGCAGCAAATGAAAGACCCTTCAATCGACATTTTAACGGAATGGCCTATATTGAGACAACAAAATATCGGGCTTACACTTGTATGACTTCATAATTTATTTTTTAACTTTGATATCGATTAATACCCTTGCAGATCGAAATAGATTTTGAAGAGTTATTTCCGGGTAAGGACCGACTTCTCTCGTCAAAGTGGGAAAAATATTTGGAAAAAATACTAAATTATTACAAATCATCGTTGAAGGATAAGAGCTGTAGAAGTATTTTAGAAAAGCTTCAAAACGTCTCACCAGGCAATACTCTGGATTTGTGTGCGATATACTTATTGCCAGGAATATTAATTCCTTCCGTTATCCATTCAAAAAACAAAATAAAACCATGGAAGCCATCTGTTTTAGAAGCACAACAATGTTTAGTGTTGCTTGTTGAGGTAATACGTTTCACTATAATAAATATGCTGATTATGAATTGTTATTTAAAAATAGACAAGCAACAATGTTCTCACTAGAGCTGAACAGCATGGCGAATTTCTCAGGGATAAAGGATTATATGTACAACCATTCATCATTGCTGTAGGAGATATATTTTCACTAAAAGAGCTATATGTATACTATAATAATATTTTGTATAAGTGCCAAACCTTTTTTAAAGCGTTTGCACTTACATTTAAAATATTTCATGTTTTTAATCTAGAATACCCAAAACCCGTTAAATCTGTCTGGGAATTCATCCAAACTTACTTGTACGAAATTCCAGTTGTGGGTAAAAAAACAAGTGCTTTGTATGAATTACTGTCTGACCTAGAAAACTAAATCTTTGAAATGTACAGATGCTTTATTTGTAATTGTGCCAATGAAAATGTTAACCGATATATAAGCCATTTGAAATATATACACAAATTGTCATGCCACACAAAGTACTTCCAATGCACATGCTGCCCACAAACTTTTCAAAATATATATTCATTTCGGCGACATTTGTTAAGAAAACATTCTGATGAAAAATCATGTGAACATTTCAATGAAAATAAAATACGAAATTGTCCAATGCAACAAGTTCCAACAGCAGCTGAGAATAGTAACAAGTGTGAAACATCTAAAAACTCTAATTGTGATTTTAGAATAGTAGAAGAACTTTTTTCACTAGTATTAAAATTATATGGCAACAATAGTATGAGCAGAAAAATAGCAAAGGATGTAATTAACGACATAGAAAGTTTTTTCAATAATTTCATTACACATGCATTACAGTTTTCGGACATAAAAAGCAAATTATTAGAGTTAAAAGCATCTTTTGAATTGTTTAACAGTGAATATAAGGTTGAAAATTATTTAAGAAGTAACAATATGGTCTGCAATGTAAAAGAGTACATTATTGATGATAGCATAGAAGTTCAAAATCATAGCCGTGGAATATCTAAAGGATTATTGTTACCCATTCAGCATTATATTGTACAATTTTTACAAAAACCTGGCATTTTATCTTCCATGAAAGAAAATGAAGACTACTTAAATAAACAACATTCAATTTCAAATGTAATACAGGGGGTATCCTGGAAAAGAAAAATTGCGAATTTCTCTGATAAATTTGTTATTCCATACATGTTATACCAAGACCACGTTGAAATTAATAATCCTTTAGGATCGAAATCTGGTGTTCATAAATTATGCACTATTTACATGAGTTTTCCTTTATTGCACACTTCATTAGCTTCAAAATTGGATTCAATACTTATTTGCACCCTAACCAAAACAAAAGATGCGTTTCATGGTTTTTATAGGAATCTAAAACCTTTAATTCAAATTTTAAAGAAAATTGAAGAAAGTGGCCTAACTATTACTGTTAATAATGTAAGCCAACAGGTTTATTTAGTGCTATCAAATATTACAGGAGATAATTTAGGGCTTAATTCTATATTAGGCTATCCAAAATCTTTTTCAGCTAATTATTGCTGTAGAATATGTTTGGCGCATAAAAACCAAATTCAGATTTTAACAAAAGAAAAAAGTTCCCTTTTAAGGAATGATAAAAACAACTCCTTGCATTTAACTAATAAAGACAATGAGTTTAATAAACAATTGTGCGCTTTCACAGATCTAAATTCATTTAATGTGTTTGAAAATGTTACATGTGATTTGATGCACGACATTTATGAAGGCATTTGTCATTTTGAAGTAACCACTATTCTATCCTACTTCATATTTGAAAAAAAATATTTTACTCTCTCAAAACTTAATAGTAGAAAATCTACATTCAATTATGGTAAGAATGCGTCCAAGAACAAATTTATGGATATTTCTTTAAATCACTTAAATTCAAAAAAAATGAAAACATCTGCAGCTCAAATGAAAACTTTTATACATTTTCTGCCTCTGATGATTGGTGACTTTGTACCCAAAAATGATCAATTTTGGAAACTGTTACTATTGCTAATAAAACTCATTGAAGATGTTTCACAGCCTGAATTTGACGAAAACACTTTATCAACCCTAGCTTACACAATAAAGAAGCATCACCAATGTTATATGAATTTAATTGGCGCAAACCTGACACCTAAGCACCATTTTATTACACATTATCCTACAGTAGTGAAAATGCTAGGGCCATTGAAAAAGTTATGGGTAATGCGGTTTGAAGCCAAACATAAACAGTTGAAGCGATACGCTAATGTATGTTGTTCAAGAAAAAATATATTGTTAAGTTTAGGAATTAAGTTGAATTATCAGTATGCTTTACAACATTACGGCGAATTCAGTAGTGCATTGTATAAAATTAACAAGGTGAATTATGATCAAATTGACTTTACTCAGTATGAAATATATGCAAAACTAGAAAATATAAGCCCTGAATGTAATTTTACAAAAGTTTGGTCCCTAAAAAATATTGAGGTATGTGGCACCAAATATCAAATTAAAGATATTATCGCATTTATTGACAGAGAGAAAGAATTGAGTTTCCACACTATAAAATTCATTTTGCTCGGTTGCAACGAAAAAATTTATTTCATTACTGATATGCTGAATGTGACTAAATTCGACGAGCATTTTCAAAGCTACATTGTAGACAGGGGCAATATTTTTAGAAAACAGTATAACGTTATCAGTTGCGATAAAGTTTGTTATCCTCCTATGAATTTAATTAAGCTAGGTAATGGATACTTGGTAATTAGACTAAGTTTGCCTTATGTATGATTCGGTGTTTCTTCATTTTTTGATTTTTCATTCAATAAAAATATTCTAAAATCACAAACATTCGATTCTTCTGTTTTAAAAGTAAGGGTATAGGGGTATAGGGGTGTATATATATATATATATATATATATATATATGTATAAATATATATATATATATATATATATATATATAAATATATATATATATATATATATATATATATATATATATATATTTATATATATATATGTATAAATATATATATATTTATGTATATGTATATATATATATATATATATATATATATATATATATATATATATTTATATATATATATATATATATATATATATATATATATATATATATATATATTTCATGGAAAAATATTATATGCAGTGCAAAATCATATTCTTGATTCCATAAATTTTATTTTCAACCCCATAGTAACTATATGCAATGATTATAGAAACGCTTTTCTTTGATTATGATAGTTTTTTCCTTAAATTTTCAAAACGGTTTCCATAGTTTTCAGAATAATTTTCTAAAAATGATATAGCTATATCAGTGGAAACAAGCAAATGTTTCTATAATAATGAAAACAAATTATTTTGCATAATCATATAGTTTCAAATTGGTTCAATATATAATTGTAGGTTATGACCAGAAATCATTGAAAACATTCATACAAATCATAGACGAAATTCAATAAATTCATGTAATCTTTTTTTTCTGTGTAGCGACGAGATCGATTCAGACCGATTTCGTTTCTCGACGTTCTCTTCGATCCGTCTTGTCCGTACCCTTAGATTATGTTGACAATCGTGATTTTAAATCAACACAAAGACATGTATGAAATATAAGTACAAAAACAAATGTGAAGTTCAATTTGGTTCACATAACTACACGTACAAAATTCAAGTCTCAAAATCACAGAAATCTGCTGTTAAGCATAGAAGTTGAATTGAAAAACAAAGCGCCGAAAACTGACGCAAGGCACGATAACGTCAATGGTCGACTCTATATCGGAAAGCAAGTTAAAACATAATTAAAACTGTTGAAATGGGAATCTTCCACTACCCTGAGCATTTTCTTAGTATTGTTCCATCTGCATATCATTTATTTGAATCTATGACATAGAACCGAACTGATCAGCGCTTATGTTCTTACAAATATGTTAAATTGAATGGATTCATAGATTGTCTCAAAAGATAACCATTTTTTTAAATGGAATCTATTTTCTCCCCGAAGATGGAAGAAAATATTAGGCAGCAAAGGACAAAACTTTGAATAGTAAATGTGTAACCAGACTGAAATGTGTACAATAAAGCCTCGAATTTTTCGAATTATGTTTAGGAAAATTACAGAATGAACAAACAGGTACAAGAAAAACGCTTATGTGATCTGCAGCTACAGCAGGTGTATAAACAGAAAACTTTCAAATCAACAACGCTTATTTTTTGCTCATTAGATAAAACTACAATTGATAAATCCAATGCTTTATCGACATAGTAAAATTAAAATTTTTCAAACTCCTAATCGCAAAACAGCGCTAACACTTCATTAATCTACTTCTATTTTAGACACTTGAGCAGTACCAGGTGTGATAGAAGTTTTTTGAATATGTAAACAACCCTGTGGCAGTGACGCCATCTTGAATAATCGCTAAGAAAACATACTGCTTTTTATCCTTTAACCTGCGATACAATTCATACAGTACTTGGCACTTAGTTTAAGTTCACTTTGATAGAATTTTGGTTGAAAAATTAGCATAGACTGCCCGCCATTGTAATTTCACATTTTACGAAGAGGTACTACAATTAAATTTTCAAAAGATAATGATTTAAATAATAATATTGATCTTGTAGTTCAAGTATTAGATTCGTTAATTTTGAAAGTTTTTCAATCTTTAACCCTTTGTCGCCGGCGGCCATTTTAGTGATATTATAAATATACCTATTATTCTTTCATAAAATAAAGTTTATATAATGAATTCTGAACGTGTTCTAAATGTAAATATACTAATGTTTTTGAAATGTTTAACCCTATGTGTGCACTAGGCGCCTAAAATGAGATTGGAAAATTTGAAAATTTTTGAATTGCGGTAACTTTTTACTTTATTATCAAATTATTATGAAAATTACAGGACATATTAATGTTGTTAAGTTGCACACTTGCATTTTATGAACGTGCTGGCAACCCTGTAGCTACAGCAGGCACTGAAAGTGAAAACATTCAAACCATGGACTCTCCTAAAAAATTTCCGTTTCTTACAATGAAAACTAACTAATACACAAATCTTGTATTTTATCAATACAGTCAAAGTAAAATTTTGGAAATTTCATGTCAAACAAGAACGGTAACCCTCTCCCAATTTACCTATATTTTTATCATCAAAAACTTCTGTTCATGGGAACTCACGAACAAATAATCAGATGCAGTTGAAATTTACAGAAGACATTGGACTTAAGTAGGACCAGGTCTGATAGAAGCGATTTTGAATTGTCGGCAACTCCTGGCACAGAGTGCCACCTTGGAAAATTACAAAAAAAAACGGCTTTTTGCCCTATGAATTCTGATTCAGTTACCACATTTTCATGAAATAGACACAGTAGCTGAACCTTACTCTAAGCCGTGCTTGATAGAAATTAAGTTAATAAATTCGATTGGTGCTGCCAGCTATGATAATTTTTGTGTCTTTGGTTTTGAAAATTTTCTCAGGAAAATAAAACTTTTTGCCCTATAACTTCCAGTGCAGTCATGAAATCAATACGATTTTCATGCAATCAATAGATTCTATTATAAGCATTATTCAGATCGAATCTGGTTGAAAAGCCACGATAGGGTTGCCAGCTATTGTTGGTTTTGTGTTTATCTGCAATATCTTGATTAAGCGATTTAATCGTAACATTTTCAAATGGTAATGATGTTGAAGTGACAATAAACAGCAAATATTATGTTTTTGATTATTTGAAAAATTTTGTGGCTGGTAACCGTAAATTTCTTTAAACTCCTATAACTTAGTATGTAATATAACAACGTGAAGCAGATGTGATATATTCTTGGCTTTGATATTGGCAAAAGGTTGCCAGCACGAGTCGATTGTGCTACTTTTGTGTCAATAAATGCTTACAGTTAGTATTCACACCGGAAACATTTACAATAAAAATAAATAACCAATGTTTCAATTCCCAAAGTTCTGCAAATTTTTCGGATTGCAGCCACAAACAAGAACTTCAGTTACAGTGCTGCAGGCACTGAGCATTTTCTTCATCGATGTTATATGAGATGCTGCTTTCAAAATTGTGCGAAATAAGCAATTGATAACGAATATAATTAACCAGTGTTTTGCTCTCATAAACGTTGAAATGTATGCCAGTTAAAATATCTGAAACCTTCCACCAGATGAGTTATAATGCATTCTTGAGACCAAAGTAAAACGTGGCGTTTGAAACAGTTTGGCCGTAATAAGCAGCTCATGTGGTGGAATATGCACTCAAAACATGCACGATTCTTCTACAGTTCGACGAACATTAGTATTTCTAGCGGTTCAGGTGCGCTAGAGTTTTTTTTATTAAAAGGCTATGATTGCTTTTGTCAAATGCTTTGCTTGGTCAGTATACGCTGAGCAAACTTAAGATGAACAAGAGAAGCACAATTTGATGAGATTTTGGGAAGTCAGTAGATTTTTTGATTAGATTTAATTTTGCTGAACCCGTTCTGATTGAATATGAAAAAGAAAAGAGAATGTTTTTGAAGTTATTGGATTGGATGTATTATTTGAACCAGTCTCGTGCCAAACGCGGAAAGAATTAACATAACTATTAGGAATGAAATGATAAACTATTTCGAAACGCTTCAAAGCCGTAGGAATGATAATGCAGCAAGAAAATTGGAGTTAAATCCAAGAGACAGGTGCTGCTTGAAAGGTAAAGACAGAAAGGATTCTTGCGTTGCATTCTGACTGGGGACAAAAATGGGCTCATTACGATAACTCATAGCACAAAAAGTTACTAAGAGTTCTCCTTCTAGTTATAAAATCAGAAGTAAGCGTTTAAATTTTTCAATATTTAGAAATTCTTCTGATGGCATTTTTATTCCGAAAAACTTACGATGCCAGCATCGCATAATAACAAAATTCGCAGAGTGTGAATCTTGATGCGAAGCAGTTAACTCAGACTTTTGGAGGCAAGGCAGCAAAGTGCCGCCAGCATCAAGCATTTTCATCATTTTTATACTAGAAGACACTGCCATCAAACTTTCATATAATAAGCATCCTATACTTAATATAAGTGCTTAGTATTTTTAGCCCCTGAGTTTTTAAATTCATGCGATTGCTGGCCCTAGAAATATTCCTACTCAATGATGACCTTCGATAAAGTTTGGATGTAATGAGAAGTACCTTTGGTAGAATAAACATTTGAAGTCTACAAAATTCTTCTACTCCACTATTACACTATTCCTCTACCCTGAATCTCATATAATACATAATGTGGGAAAAATAGGATTAAGAGAAAAAACAAAAATTAAAACTAACCATAATAGGTTACCTTCTATTGTTTATTTTAAATATCAAAACATCACATCATTCTTGGCGAATAATAATCATAAAACAATTTTCATTTACCAAAAACAACAGGCCGGAATAAACAAAAATTCAGAAAACCATAAACCCACACCAAAAATGTCTCATAAAATAAACTTTTTCTTCATCTTTAAAAATTAACCATTACCATTTAAGCCATGCGACAATAACAAACAGATGTTACGACCGCGTGTCTTTTATTATTCCCTTCCGCTCCTCGCGATCTCCAGCCATGAACTTTTTCTCAGCGTTACAATTAATCTTTGCAATTTTTTTTCTACAGACATAGGATTTTTTCGAGGTGTCGTCCTTGCCGACAAAAACGACGGCTATGACGTCGCGGAACTCATTGAATTAGCATAACATGAGCCGTAAAGTTGATAAAATTAAATGCATAACGAAGCCGACGAATGATATTTGCAAAGTTTTGCACTTAAAACATTTTAACCCTCCCCAGACACACTACAATTCGAGCACCTCCCTAGACACACCTGGGTCTATGGAGTCCTACCGTTTTTTTACCAAACTTTGAATCGTTTTAAAATCTGAAAAAATTCATGAAGGTAGATCGATGTCTATAGAAAAAGAGCGTGCATTAGGTGATGGATATATATGAATTTTTATTATTGTTATTTAATGGAAATCGACACAAAACACGAGAAATACACGTATTCACTTAAAACATCATAGCTTTTTGTTAAATAAGTTTAAGAAAATTCTACTGTACGAAATGTTTCTTGACACATAGTAGATGAAAGAAAAAAAAAGGACATAATGAAACTTCGAAAAAAGTATAATTATTATGACAAGAGAAAAAGTACAATTTTTTTAGAGTCGAAAATTCGTTTGAAATTACAATTTTTGGTTTGAAAGTAATGTAACTCAAAGTTTTATACGTTTTTGTGTTATTTATTATTACTTACACTTATTCTTATTAAAATAAATAAAGTAGCTGAACAAAATTACAAAATGCATTCATTGCATACATGAAGCTTGTGTTCTTCGCAAATTTTTATTTCTTCGCTGGTTAAACTAAGTGCTAACGTTTCAATAAATTTATATCTTCCCAATGCAGTGTTCGCTTCATTAAAATTGTACAAAATGTTACAATTAACTACCGCTTGATCTAATATACCGAAGAAAAGCTTCGAAGAAAATGCACACTTTTATGCTTCCGTAGACACACATGGGTCTTTGGTGTCCGCAGCCAACTTTGACAGCTCAGCAATTCACGAAGAACGGAGGACCGAGCGTGACGTTCACTACGCCAGTTCTGGATCCAAGTACAATTTTTTAAGCGGAGGTTAGAACCCGAAATATTGACGTACCTGTGCGCCCTGACGATTTTCAAAAACGGCCGGACACCAAAGACCCAGGTGTGTCTAGCGGGGGTTAAAATGCGAATGTGGTACGCGAGGATGTTGCAAATGACAATTACAGCGTTGAGCAAGTGAGGGGCGTTATTTCGAGAAAGCGTTCGTTTATACGCAATCTGTTACACAGTGCGTTCTGATTGTATTAAGATGCGCATATAAAAGAACAGAGTATGTCGAAATTTATTTGTTGGCGGGTGGCAATATGATTTTACTTGCGTTTTTTTTTTTAGCCACAGAGTGAAGTTCTTAGAAAAAATATATTTGCATTGAAAAATTTCAACGATATTATGTCCAGGACAGAAGTTGGGGTTTTCGAAGTCTCTGACAGAGATAATTCGTGACAAGTTACATATTATGCCGGGTTTATACATAGGGACGAGCGTCTCATAGACAAGACTCAGCAAGACATAGGGTGAATTTTTTACTTATGATATTGCACCATGCATCTTTCGACAGTTGTGAGCTGTTTTGTTCAGTTCAGTGAACGATGGCTGAGGTACAGGTTGTGGCTATTGCAACTGCCTGGTGTGCGTTGAGTGATTTCAATCTGGGACTCGCAAAGACATGTTTGAAGTCCCAGCAAAAAATTCGAAAATGTGAATGGGCACATGTTACCCTCTCGAATCCCTTTGACTCGATGCATAAAACCGACTTCGCTTCCAGCGGCTTCGAGCTAGGACGAGACGGTCATAAAGACTCAGGCACAGCAATAAGAGGATCATTATCCCTTCATAAAACAAACAAGAGCCGACGAGCAAATCATTTACACACGCGTGCTTGCCATGAAAAAAACAGCCGAGAATAGACAAGGAGACCATTTACACACAGACCTCGTCTACATTTGCCATTCCTCGGCGAGAATGTATACCCGGCATTACAATACCAACGCGGTGTTATATTTGATGGCATTCGGAGGAGAGATTAATGCCTGAATTACAGTCGACGCAGCGAAGCGTAGCCAACGGTGACCAACCGCAGTCAACGATATCGCCTGGTTACACTGCAACGTGACTAAGTGTCACTGAAGTAGAAGAATTTTCAGTTGATGTTTGAATTCCACAGCGACATCTCTGTATCCGCCTATAGCCTTCTCATGAATAAACGGACGCTCCTTCACTTGGGCTATCAGCATCTCTATTGACACCTCATCATCCAACACTGCATCTTTAATTGACTGCATTTTGAAATAATGCTTTTATTATTTGATTTATTCGAGGGTATTCTTTTCTCTGCACTGTAAATGAGTTTCATTCTAACGTAAACTCAGCCTTATATTTATGCCGAATGCTTTAAAAGTTTCTTTTACTATTTGCCTTTTATCATAAACACCTTTGAAATCTTACTTGGCTCTTAAAATTTTTTCAATGTTATTTAAATAAAATTTAACATCCGTTTATTATACTATTAGCATAATATTTCACTATTGGGCTTTGAGGAGAAAGCCAAATAGCCCTCATAATAAACATATAAATACATTTGAACATATCTGGCTTGTAGGAGAAAAAAACTGGCCTTTAAACCATAATTAAATTAAAAGTAATCCCACGACAACCCTCGTACGTGATGAATAAGCTTCTTTACAATTTTTTCAATCAATGTGAATACTTTACCCCTGATTTTAAACCACGAACCTAATCAGAGCTAGATGAACTCAAAGCTTGGTTCGCGGGCCTTCGTCCGAATCTGGATTTGAATCAGGGATCCCACAAGCAAAAATTCAGCAAGCTACCTACTAGGCTACTCAAGTATTTTAAATTACTGTTATCAATTTGCTATTAATTATCTTTCAAATTTGCTATTAACTATCTTTTTTTTTTACTTTTAACTACCTAAGCTATTACCAATAAAATTTGTTTTCGACTTCTACATAAAATTAATAATATAAAATCAAATCTATTTACATTTTGGCACACATTTCGAATCGCGCGAGTTATGTTAGATAGCATTAACATATACCTAATAATTACATCTAGACTCCAAGCAATACCATAAATCTAATATCAACTTAAAATCCGTAAAGATATTTTCCAAATCATAAAAATATTTCTCAAGTTATAAATATACTTTCCAAGTCATAAATTTAAAGTCCATAAAATGCACGATCAGCATAAATCCAAATAAGTTATCCACTTCAACAATTCAAAGAATCATAATGTTGACATAAACAATCATTGCTGACCAAGACAAAATTCTTTCTCAATCAATTAACTCGAAGAAATCTCTCAACGAAATCGATCCATAATGTAAACAACAAACGTACAGACGCAACACTTTCCCACAGTATATGCTTGCATAGCAATGTCAAGAATCCTATATAAGAAATAACATTGTTTAGGATTAAGGCAGTATCTTTTGAGACAAGATCAAGAATAAGATCGATATTGAATAAAGCCATGTATTCAAATAGAAGCACTTGTTTTATTTCAAACTCCTGTTCCGCGGAAGGAACAGAGATACATATATTTTTTGTATCCAACAGGAGCAATTTATATAGCTCGCGCGTTTCTCAAACAATTACAGCTGATTGCAACTCTTCGCTGCGATAAGAGTTCAATCCATTTCGACCTGAGCTGCGATATGGCGACGTAGGGTGTGCTAACTGCTATGGAAAACCCATATTATCAACTCAACTGACAGCTTGGCTGCGGTAAACAGCTTGGCTGCTTTAGCGGTAATGCTTTGCGAAAGCCGTATATAATGGAAAATTAGACAAATCTTTGAAATGTTTCAGTGCTGTTTTTGTGTTATGATTTGTTGTTAGACTTCAATCGTATTAAAATCTTTAGGCACGCTGATGAAATAATTGGAAAGCTGTCTAATTGTCTTAATTTGAGATAAACAAAAAGCTAGCTCACCCATCCAATTCATTAACAATATATTGCATCCATGTTTTTTGCAGCTTTAATTGACTTCTCTTCATAAACTCATCTATATTAAGTAATTACTCATTTCCCTCAGCGAAAAGCAATTAGTCCAATGTTTATCAACCGAAAAACGAAAAAAAAACGCAAAATTAAGGAAACAAAGAAAACAAAAAAAACTCCAGAGTAGAACAATATAAACTGGGCACTATTAGAAAATGTCAAGCAGTTTTTTTTCGGAATCCTTCCATTTTCAGGCGACAATGTCAGACAAGTTCGAAAACAAAACAAGTATCCGAGCGTGGCATGAAAATAAAGAAATTCAAAAATGGGTGAAAGAAGGAAAATGAAGTAGACGGGTGAAGAGATGGGAATGGAACGTATAAAATTCTTTTATCGAGCGATTCACACAAAAACGCGAAGACACTGTCCATGGAAGATGGATATGTTGAGAGGGATTGGTTTTTGTTGGTGATTGATAATCAGTTGTGAGATGAGTTCACTTTATGAAATGAAAGGGTTTTTCAGGAAGACAAAGGAAAGGAATGAGCAAAGTGTTAGTGCCAAACCAAAAATGCAGTGTTTTATGGCTACTTCTGGTTTTATATTAATTGGATACTTGTTTAAAAACTCAATCAAATATCCAAAGTGTTACGAAAAAAATCTTTGTATTAGTATAAATATATTAAGACTATCAACAATTTGCAAATTTAGACTACATATTATTATAATATATTAAATGTCAATAGCAATCTTATATCGCACTATAGAGCAAATACCATCACTCGTTTTACTTTATCACCGATGGTACTGAAATTGTAGGGAGTGAAATTTTACTTTAGCTTTTACCGTGGAAAATTAGTTCGAAGGTATTCGTACTTATGCCTAGTACTATACTCTTCGCGAAACGAATTCAACGGTCGAATCCCATACAAAAGAGCTTTACTGACGAATTGAAAAGCTCTTTTTGTATGGGATTTGACCGTTGAATTCGTTTCGCGAAGAGTATAGTACTAGGCTAGAAGTATTCATTGTAAATTAATTCTGAAATTTTTCACTTGCCCACTACAAATTTACCAAATGAAAGTTTTAACCGTAGCAAAGTGCTGCTTTGGATTGCAGTGCATCGCTTTAAGATTGTAGCATCCTACACATAACTTATTTCTTAAAATGAATCGCATCAACCTCACCACAAATAGTACAGCGTGAAATTGATTCGGTTCAAATACCTTGGAACTCATCATGATACAAAACTTGTTCCCACTATTAAGCTCTTTTAGATGACAACAAGCTCCCTGAGCAAAAATTTACATTTCATTGAATTTTCAAACTTGCGAAATTCTCGCAAAACCAGCAAAACATCTTTTTCCTTTTGCGTTACCATCAGCTATTGTCTTCCTGTCAACAGCTAAACGAAAAACCAAGAAAATATGCAGCAACTTGAAAATTATATCAGTGAAATCTATTCTGGCATTTGGCCCTTCCACAGCGGGCAAACGGAAATGGAACAATGATTGTAAGGCTCGTGTTAAGCACTGAGAGGGCAAAAGCAAGCAGAGACCGTCAAGCAATTCTCACCCTTGCTGCTAACCCGGACAAGGAATTGAACGGAACCGGCAACGGAATCTGGTCGTTGGAATTGGGTTGACCTCGTGCCGTGGGGAGCCACAATGTTGATTACGGAGTCATTCAACACGAATGACATCGAGACACAAAAGCACGACCAAGACAATTAGCAAAGTCATTTTGATTCGTTAATTAATAAATCTGCGAGAAAGTGACTTCATTTGAAACGGAAGTAATACAAATTTCATGAAAATAATTAAGATTTTCTGATGAACAGATTGTTCGGAGGGTAGGCACGTGTCTGAAAAAATGCATTTACAACAAATTATTTGGATAGAGTTTAGGGACAAATATTAAAAGTGCTGTGTTTTTCGGAAATCAATCAATATTTTTTTAAATAATAATTTGTCATTAGCTCCAAAAAAACAAATTGAGTTTAAAATATTTCCTGCATCAAATGGGCAAAATCAAAATAAACTAACTATTCTTCAGGAATAAATTAAAGCTGTCGATTTTATTTCAGCTACAAAAGAAAAAAATCTATTGAGTGTATGTGCCTTTTATTCAATATGAATTTGTAGCCTGAAAAATTACGTGGGAATCGAGAAAAAAATATGTTGCGCCCAGCGTGGGTACAGAAATTTCCATCACACGAATAATAAAAAAAACTCTAGCGCACCTGAACCGCTAGAAACACTAATGTTCGAAGAACAGTAGAAGAATCGTGCAGGTTTTGAGTTCATATTCCACCACATGTGCTGCTTATTACGGCCAAACTGTTTCAAACGCCACGTTTTACTTTGGTCTCAAGAATGCATTATAACTCACATGGTGGAAGGTTTCAGATATTACCACTAGCATGAATTTCAACGTTTATGAGAGCAAAACACGGGTTAATTATATTCGTTATCAGTTGCTTATTTCACATAATTTTGAAAGCAGCATCTCATATAACATCAATAAAGAAAATGCTCAGTGCCTGCAGCGCTGTAACTGAAGTTGGTGTTTGAGGCTGCGATCCAAAAAATTTGCAGAGCTTTGGGAATTGAAATATTGGTTATTTATTTTCATTGTAAATGTTTCCGGTATGAATACTAACTGTAAGCATTTATTGATACAAAAGTAGCCCAACCGACTCGCGCTGTCAACCTTCTGCCAGTAATATATCACATCTGCTTCACGTTGATATACTACATTCGAAGTTATAGGAGTATAAAGAAATTCAGGGTTACCTGCAGCAAGTTTTTTCAAATAATCGAAAACTTAATATTTGCTGTTTATTGTCACTACAATATCATTACCATTTGAAAATTTTACGATAAAACCGTTTAATAAAGATATTGCAAACAAACACAAAACCAACAATAGCTGGCAACCCTATCGTGGCTTTTCAACAAAATTTGGCCTGAATAATGTTTATGGTAGTTTTCATTAATTGTATGAAATTCATATTGATTTCATGACTGCACTGGAAGTTATAGGGCAAAAAGTTTTATTTTCCTGAGTTTTCAAAACGAAAGTCACAAAAATTACCATGGCTGGCAGCACCAATCAAAATTTTCAACCAAATTTTCACCAAACAGAGATTAGAGTAAGGTTCAGCTACTGTTTCAATTTCATGAAAATCTGGTGACTGATTCACATTTCATAGGGCAAAAAGCAGTTTTTTTTCTTTGTAATTTTTCGAGATGGCACCACTGGCACAGAGTTGCCAAAAATCAAAATCGCTTCTATCAAATCTGGTCCTATTTAAGTTCAATGCATTCTGTAAATTTCAGCTGTATCTGATTATTGGTTCGCGAGTTCCCGTGAACAGAAGTTTTTGATGCTAAAAATATAGGTTAACTGGGAGAGGGTTACCGTTCTTGTCCGACATTAAATTTTCAAAGTTTTACTTTGAACGTGTAGATAAAACATAAGATTTGTATACAGATTGGTTTTATTGTAAGAAACGGACATTTATTTGAATATTCGATGGTTTGAATGTTTTCACTTCTGTTGGCAACACTAAACACTTGAATAACTACTTAGTTCATAACAAAGTCTACGGAAAAACACAGCTCCTTTCGATGTCGGATGTCAGGCAGAACACACGGATTCGGAGCAGTACTTATTAATTAATATAATTCAATTCTAATATTTTGTTGTTGTAAGTTCTATTTCAGTAACATAATAAAGCATATAGAAAAGAACACAACAACTTCCAAATTTTTTTTTTCAAATTTAAGACACCAAAATTATCATAGCTGGCAGCTCTAACCGAATTTTTCAACCAAATCTGTTTCTATCAAACGTGGTTTGAAGTAAGGTCCAGCTACTGTGTGAATTTCGTCAAAATCGAACGATTCAATCAGAATTTATAGGGCTAAAAGGAGTTATCTTTTTTAGTGATTTTTCAAGATGGCACCACTGGCACAGAATCGCCTGCATTTCAAAATCACTTCTATCAGACCTGGTCCTACTTAAGACAAATAGATTCTGCAAATTTCAATTAATTCTGCTCATCGGATCGTGAGTTTCCGTGAACAGAAGTTTTTGATGCTAAAAATATAGGTAAATTGGGCAAGGGTTACCAGGCGTGCTCGTTATACCATATCAAATTTTATTTTTTATCTATGTAAACAAAGCACAAGGTTTACATATGAGCGGCTTTTCTTTGAAGAAACGGCATTTTTTCAAGAGAGACGATGATTTGGAGGTTTTTACTTTCAGTGCCTGCCCTAGCTACAGGGTTGTCAGCACCTTCGTTAAAAGCAACACAAATCTACAACTAAATAATGAAAATATGTCCTGAAAATTTCGTACTGATCAAAAAGCTCGGTCAAAAGTTATCGCAGTTTAAAAGTTTTCAAATTTTCCCGTTCTCTTTTTAGGCACCCAGCGCACACATGGGGTTAAAAAATTCCCAAACATTATCCGATTCACATGTTAAACACTTTCGAAATATATTTCCTCAACTTTATTTTTGTAAAGATTATTTGTGTACGAAATAATAGGTATATTAAAAATATCACTTAAATGGCCGCCGGCGCCAATAACTGACATTTAGTGAGACCTGGACCTATTCTGCATATACATAAATGTATCCTGAAAGTTTCAGCTCAATCGGATGGCGCGTTTCCGAGATTATCTCACTGAAATTTTTTGATGATATATATATATATGGAAATATGAATTTTTGGCTGAATCGATTTTAATACTAATGTTCTTCGAACATTAGTAATAACAGCTTCACGTATCATTGAGTTTTTGCCGTTTAGTCGAGCAGTTTGATTTCAGTGTAGTTTAAGTATCAAAGATTTTCACAAATATTAATTTTTTTGTCATTTGCCCTGCCAAATGCCAGATATAGCCACCAGCTTCAAATAATACCTCTAGACCCTTGAATAAACTCAAAAATTGCGGTGGACTAGATACTCAGCTTGCATGGGTGAGGAAATTTTTACTCGGAGAGTAAACTGGAGCAGAATTATTAAAAAAGGACCCGAAGACAGGAGAAATGTACGTATGGGCTGCACGTGAAAAGTTCGTGAAGGAAACAATTGTCTTTTTTTTTAGATAGTTTCCTTTCTACAAATCAAGTAGTGGTCGCTTCTGCGTGGCGAATTTAACCGCCCCTTTAGCATCAGCTCTGACGTGTTTGTACAAATATTAACAATTATTTTTATTCGTTGTACAAAGTCTGTTTGGTCGCCTACCAATTTGGCTTACCGAAACAGACTGTCTTTATTTTCTCATGTTTCGCTCTTAAAGCGCCGGACACAATGATCCATTCCATTCCATTCCAGAATAAACGTCAAAGTTGGCGGCATAGAAAATGTACGACACTGAACACATAAGGTTGGAATGGAATGGAATGGAAAGGACGAGTTGACCAACTTTCAACTTTTCTGGATCAGAAGAGTAAATTGTAAATTGTCGCACACTAAACGGAATGGAGACTATGTGTTCAGTTTGCTGGAATGGACATGAGCTGGAGAGTGCTGGATCGGAATGGAATGGAATGTGCTGGAGCATTGTGGCCCGCGCTTAAGTAGTAAAATTTTAGTAAATGTAAAATATAGGTACTAAAAATGTATGGATTTGGCCTTTAATGTTGTTTTTAAAATTAAGTGCAATTGTTTGAGTCTCCGCTAAATCAAGTCTATTATAATTTTAGTGTTTATTACTTTCGTGGAATATCGCTAGAATAATATGTTTTGACATTTATGTGTGTTTACATATTAGTATTCATAACACAGGCCTTTCGCAATACCGATGGCGAGAAAATGATAACGATATTAAACTACGAGATGGCGGCAAAAAACCAAGACGTCTAACCGGATTATCAGTTCTAGCGTCATTAATGATGAAAATCCTCTCAAAATTCACACTGAAATTTTAAGTGTTGACTGTAAAGCAAAACATCTTCATTTTCAAGTTTTAGAAAAATACTGCTGTTGATTATAATTCGTTTGATGCAACATCGAAAAACCTACGAATGTCAGCCTGTTATTGAAATTGGTGATGCTTTTGGGACAAAGAAAAAAAAAGCCATGATTTTTTCAACTATCAAGATACAAATGACTATAAGAGCCAAACTATATGAGCGAAGCTATCGTTGCGTGCACATTTCAAATATATTTTAAATTTGATGATAGATCCGATATCAATTACCCGAATATTTTTGAAATTTTGTACCTATTATTTAACTACTCAACTCAGGGCCCTAATAATTTCCAGGCAAAACGGCTTTTGTAATAGCAGATCAACTTCGATAAAAATCATCACCTACCACAATTAAATCAGCAATTCATTAGCTTCCTTCATGCGTGCAACGAAATCAACCTCGATGTCTTATTCAGACAAACATTGGTATTCATGATTTGTGTAAGGTGCGAGAGATGCGCCAAAGCCCTCAGGTAAAAATACCTAGCGCATAATATAGATAGTATAGTTTCTAGTATAGTTTCTTAGATTTCTTAACGAAATTTACGGTAAATGATACCAGGAGCAGGAAGTCAAATAGCATAATCCACAGAAGAAGTGATAGGACACTCCTTGAACGCATTCTCCATTCTCCATTCTCAAGTAGCAGTCGGGTCTAGCTTCCAACACCAACAATCTTTGTGTCAGCGTGGTATATATATATATATATATATATATATATATATATATATATATATATATATATATATATATATATATATATATATATATATATATATATATATATATATATATATATATATATATATATATGTCTTTCGTTTCACCATTCAAGGGGTTACACTTAAGCTTTCTAGTGCATATGTGTTGTTCAACAATTCTCTCTAGGTAATCCAGCATTAACGAAGTTAGACAAGTCGGCATAAAGTTCCTTGAATCCGAATAATTATCTCTCCCCGGTTTAAGTAGAAGCATACCCCAAGGCCAGGTATGACCAAAAAAATTCTTTCAAGCCTTTAACTATTAATGGTGAGCATCATGATCTCTTGATAATTGCTAACTTTTGTGGCTACTTTTCTTCACTTATAGCTCTTAAGTCCGGTGTACCTCAAGGTTCTCATTTAAGGCTTAAGGCTTCTGTATTTTTAATGGTATTAGTGATGACTTTGTTTAACCTCCCAGATTCACAGAAAGCTATAAAATTTTCAAATTTAGACAAATTCCTCAAATGTTATGAAAATAACTGCTTAGATTTAAGTACTGCAAAGTGCCAAGTTGTGATCTTAACCCGTTTTTTAAAAAACATTGCAAAGTGTAAAAAACTTAGATATTACTAATTTTACCAGGTCGCATCAGAAATGTTACAAATGAGGCTCGTAGAATGCTTGCTTTAATAATTACAAACACTAGAGAATTTTGTTACTTGCGCACGTAAAAAACCAACGTTGACTATGTTTGTGTTCTTTTGCCAGACGTTCTTTTGCGAGATAGGCACAATTTTCTAATAGCAAAGCTATTGTTAAACAATTACGGAAGCTGTTATTTTTTTGGCATCCTAGCACACGCCCTGCTTTCATCGAAGGAAGGGCCTGTTATCAAAGACAATAAATAAATAAATAAATAATCGGCTCGGAAAGTCTACGGGGGTCAGTAAACTTTCTGAGCCGATCCTTCTTCCCTTATGCAAACAATAGATCTGACAACCGAAGCCTTTCAAGCCTGATTTTATCAATGACATCAGTGGCAAGGCATGAGCGATTTCTTATTGATCGCTTGTGTGCATTAATTTGTAACTTTTGTAAACAATACATTGTTGTGTACACTTGACACTTGACGTTTCGACACTGGTCGAAATGTCAAATATCACATAGATGGCGACTAGAGCGCCCTAATTGCACGCGGTGGTAAATACCTGGAACTAGGTAATTATTTTTGATTCGCGCAGATTTTTTTGAAAAACTTAACTGTAATACTATTGCTATAAAAGCTCAGGATTGGAATCAATAAAGATTATTGAGTTCTGGGAAGCCAAACAACAAGCGGCACCCAAGTTTGAAAAAGGAGTTGTTTTCCTTTTTTCAAAGTTCTTAGCGAATTGCTTAAATCTTTAAAGACTTAGCATAAGCGGCGACAAGTTCGCCAAAGCGAAGTCTTTGTTGGTTCGGCTCTTAGAAAAAACCTCTGTTAAATTTGCATAAGCGGCGACATGCTCGCCAAAGCAGATAAGTACAGAATTTCTAAAGCGAACCGACGTGTAGGCAAACAAGCAAAGTTACTGCTACATATTACATGGCGACCGTGCCAACGGCGGACCAAGGAAATTTAGAGTCCAACCTTCCCATAGAAGGAGGACCTCAACCACGGGAGGACCCGCGGATCATCCAAGCGCGGAAGGACGAACTAAAACGGACGGAAATACCATATCAGGACACCCGAAGAAAGACCAAAAAACGCGGAGGAAGGATAGTGTATTTGAGGAGGCTCCGAGCGGCACTCAGGAGGGCAGCAACAGATGAAGAAAATCCACCACCCTGGGAACGACAAGGAGAGTTGTTCCAACAGATTGAAGACATAACCAACGAATTGGAAAAAAACAAATATAAACAAACATAAATGTAAAAACAAAAATTTACATACATAAGTAGAATGAATAATGAATGAATAAGTAGAATGAATAATGAATTGAATAAAATGAATTGTTGTAAACTATAGTTAAAAAAAAAAATAATAATAATAATATATGAAAACTAAACAAAAAAAAACAATATATTTTTATTAGAATACAAAAAAAAAATTTTTTTTAAACAAAAACCTATGGTCCATGGTATGAATATTATTTTTTTTAAATGGAAGAGCAGATAAATGCCATTTCGAAAATTATAATAAATTAAAAAAAAACTCCGGGAAGGGTATACAAAAGCGATACCATAATAGAAAAATTAAGTGATATCGAAGATTTGAAGAAAAGAGTACTAGATACAGAAGATAGTACAGAATTGCGAAAAACATTCTTAGATAAATATATTGTAGCAAAAGAGTTGTTAGAGGAAAAATTAGAGCAAGCAGTAGAAAATAAAATGGGAACTTTCAATATAGAAATAGCTTTAAAATCAATACCAACTTTCAATGGAAACCCAAAAGAAGTGGATGCATTTTTAACCATAGTTGGGTTACTAAATGAAAGTCTGAATGCAGAAGGAAAATTGAATTTATTGAATTTCGTCAAAAATGTAAAGTTAGGAGCAAGCGTGAAGGTACAACTAAGTACATTAGAAATAAACAATTATTCAGCGCTAGAAAAACACTTAAAAAATAGGTACAAAAGTAAGAAAACATTACAGCAAATACACACGCAATTGGCTCAGCTACAACAACGCGTAACTGTAGAAAAATATGGAGAAAAATTGTCTGAGCTCATTAGTGAATTGAGTGACATCCAAATAAATAGCCTAGGACAAAATACAACTGCACAAGAAAAGGCAGTGATAGTAAAGTCTAATGATTCTTACGCGCTTACAATTTTTAAGAATGGATTAAATGAAGCCCTTAAGCCTACTATTTTTGCTGCGCAACCTAAGACATTTATAGAAGCGATACAGATCGCAACTGAATTTGAAACGAGTAATAGAACACCAGAAAATGTAATGTATATTAATAGAAGTCCGAATTATAACCAACAATATAACCATAATAGTAGAAACACATTTAATAGTAATAACACGTCTCATGGCTATAACAATAACAGAAATTACGGAACCAACCAGAATAGAAAATATAGAGACAATTACAATTCAAGATCAGGTGAAATGAACAATGCGAATAATTACAGAAATAACAGAAACACTTATAATAGTAGAAATAACGAGTGAAATCAAAATAATACTAATAGAAATAGTAATTATAGAAATAACAATAATAATAGAAACAATCACATTTCAAGGAGTAATGAAGTAAATCGAAATCACAGAAACTATGATAACAGCAGAACTAATAACAGAAATTTCAACGATAGGAGACAACGAATAAATATAGTCCAGGGAAACGCGACGAGCCCGGAGGCCAGCGACAACGAACAATAAAAGTTGACCCCGGGACCAAGACAGAAAAAATATTATTACTTAACAGACAGCTCGAGAATTACGTCTCGATTTACTGCAAGAATAATAGAAAATATTTAAAATTATTGGTTGACACTGGAGCAGATGTGTCACTATGTAAAGCAAGTGCGATTCCGGATGATCAAATCATAAATGAAGACAAAAGATGTAAATTTTCCGGAACAACTGATGAACAAATACAGTCGATTGGAACGACTAATTTAAATTTGAGTATTGATGGAAATAACATCAATTTTCCATTTCAAATAGTGGAATCTGATTTTCCTATTCTTACGGACGGAATATTAGGAAGGGATTTTCTTACCCAAAAATTAGCAAGAATAAACTATGAAACATACACAATAACAATAAATATAAATTATGAAGACCATACCATACCTATCGCTACAAGAAAACAAAGAGTTGCAGTACCACCAAGGTGTGAATACGTATGTCCCATCGATATTAATATAGAAGAAGATAGTGTAACCACTAACAAAGAGATTAAACCAGGAGTTTATATAGCCAGTTCGGTAATCCCAGTAAAAGGCGTAAAACACATTAAGATATTAAACACAAATGAAGAAGAGGTAATACTCAAAAATTTTAAAATTGAAACCGAACCGTTAGGAAACTTCAAAACTTATGAAACAAGTAAATCAGTAGCCCGAAACATCAGAGACGAACAAAGATTTAAAGACATATTAAAACATTTTAAAATAAATCATCTGAATGCGAAAGACCAGAAGTCTCTACTAGAAATTCTTAAAACATACCAGCATATATTCCACTTAGAAGGTGAAGCTTTATCCACAAACAACTTTTACACTCAAAAAATACAAGTTACAGATACCACACCGACATACATAAAGAATTACAGGTTACCTCATACACATATTAACGAAATAAACAAACAAGTACAGGAATTGTTAGACAGCAATGTCATCGAGGACTCAACCAGCCCCTACAACTCGCCACTACTTCTAACACCGAAGAAAAGTGAACAAGGCGCAAATAAATGGAGACTAGTGGTTGATTTTAGAGCACTAAATAAGAAAATAGTCAACGATAAATTCCCTCTAACAAGACTAGAAGATGTTCTAGATAGTCTGGGAAGAGCTAAATATTTCTCTACTTTAGACATGACAAGTTCATTCCATCAAATAGAGCTTACGAAAGAGTCACGACCATTGACAGCCTTCTCAACGAACAAAGGGCACTATCAATTTAAGCGACTACCATTCGGTTTGACAATTTCTTCAAACAGCTTTCAACGCATGCTAACCATAGC
Organism: Nemotelus nigrinus; assembly: GCA_947369275.1. NCBI lineage: Eukaryota > Metazoa > Arthropoda > Insecta > Diptera > Stratiomyidae > Nemotelus > Nemotelus nigrinus. The sequence continues at coordinate 66,414,329 of OX376375.1, read as the reverse complement.
TCTAAGTGGACTGGACTCAGCAGCTTTTCTATATGTAGATGATATAATTGTTTTCGGCTGCAGTTTAGCACACCATAATTCAAATTTAATACGAGTACTTGAAAGATTGAAAAAATCCAATCTTAAATTGAACCCTAAAAAATGCAATTTCCTGAGAAGCGAAGTGGTTTACTTGGGACATCTGATAACCAAGGATGGAGTTCGCACTGACCCCGGAAAACTTGATACAATCAAAAAGTACCCAGTACCAACAAATCCAGACGAAGTCAGAAGATTCGTCGCATTCGCCAATTATTACCGTCGATTCATCCCCGACTTTGCTAAAATAACGAAATGTCTAAACGATCTACTAAAAAAGAAAGTTGAATTCAAGTGGACACAGCAATGCCAAACTACATTCGAATTACTTAAAAGCAAACTAATGAATGCACCAATTCTACAATACCCGGACTTTAGCAAACCATTCATAGTCACAACGGATGCATCAGACTATGCATTAGGCGCAGTACTGTCACAAGGCGACATAGGACAGGACTTACCCATAACTTACGCGAGTAGAACTCTCGTTAAACACGAAATAAACAAATCTACAATAGAAAAAGAATTACTGGCGATTCATTGGGCAATAAATTTCTTCAAACCCTATCTTTTTGGAAATAAATTTACGGTGGTCACTGACCATAGACCACTGATATCGTTATTCACACACAAAAACCCATCATCAAAAATGACACGCATAAGAGTCGATTTTTGTGATTATGACTTCGACATAATATACCGAAAAGGAAAAATGAATGTCAATGCGGATGCACTATCACGCATCAAGTTAAGCTCAGATTCATTAAAAGAAATGATCCCGAAACAAGACCATAACGTTAAGAACAAAAATATATTAGCAGTCACAAGAAACATGACCAGAGAGAAATACAACACACCAACGATAGAAGCACATGAACCAAACCAAAACACAAAGTTAAATGAAACGTATATATGGAACAGCGAATTGATGGCTGACATAAAAAAATTTAATAAACCTAAAATTTGAAACGGGGAAAAATACAAAGATAAACATTGAAAATAACCAAGTTAAAATTGAATGCAGTGATAATCCATCGGAATTAGTTTCGTTACTGGAGAAGCTGACGTCAATAGTGTCAAGGAGAAATGTAACAATGATATACTTAAAAGAAACTGATGAAATATTTACCATAATAGGGAAAAACGAATTCAAATACATATTCAATAAATTACAACAGTGTACTCAATCAAAAGGCAAAAAAACTCTGAAAATTATAATATACAAACCCCCCAAAAGAATAACAGATAAAATAATACAATTTAAATTGATAAATGATTACCATACAACACCCATAGGAGGACATTTAGGTGTGAGAAAAACGATATTAAAACTCAAACAGAAATACATATGGAAAAATATGAACAAAATGATAAAAACCTTTATTAACAATTGTGAAACTTGTGCTAAAAATAAACAGACAAAACATATAAAAGAAAACCAAATTATAACAGACACACCTGCTAACACATTTGAAACAATCGTCATAGACACAGTAGGGCCACTTAGGTTGAGCAACAATTTTAGATATATACTAACAATGCAGTGCGAATTGTCAAAATATGTTATTGCCTATCCAATAGAATCAAAAGACGCTAAAACTATCGCGAAAACAATGGTTGAACAATTAATATTAAAACACGGCCTTTTCAAAAAACTGAAGTCAGATAATGGAACTGAATTCACCAATGAGCTAATGGCAAACATTTGTAGTATGTTAAGAATAGAACAAGTATTCTCGACACCCTATCACCATGAAACACTCGGGACAGTGGAACGTAATCACAGAGTATTAAACGAATATTTATTGAACTTTACCAATGATTACGAATGGGATAAATGGGTACCTTACTATACTTTTGCATATAACACTAGCCCCCATGTAGATACACAATATTCTCCATACGAACTAGTATATGGCAGATTACCTCATCTACCTAAAGACATAATAGAAAAAGATGAACCAATAAACAATATAGATAATTACGCTAATGAACTAAAACTCAGGTTAAAAAATAGTATCAGTCTAGCACGAAAAATAATCGATAGAGTAAAACACGAAAGAAAACTTACATTAGACAATTTTGCAAAACCATCAAACTTGAAAGTAGGAGATTTAGTACTAGTACGAAATATGAATAGAAAGAAATTACAAAACGCATACCACGGACCATACGAAATTAAATTCAGAGATGGCGTAAATTCAGATATCTTAATAAACAACAAATGTAAAAGATATCACAATAATTTGTTAAAATTATACAAGCCACAGACAAGAATCATAATGTAATAAACTATAAACTTACAAATAGATATTTCCACAAACAACAAAAAAAAAATAGAGTCAAACAATATGTACACCATAAGTTAAAATTAAACGAAAGAAAACATCCGGAAAAGAAACATATATATATGAAATCACGAATTAAATAGAATTGAGTCAAAACAAAATTAAGAATAGCATCAAGTCATATGAAATTGTAATGTATATAAAATTTCGATTAACGAAAAATGAATTGAATAGAATTAAGTCAGAACAAAATTAATAAAAACCTCAAAATTATATGAAATTGTAATGTGCGAATCAAAAAATTAAAATTCAAAAATTTTCTTTTTCGCAAAAGAAAATTTTTTTTCCCAAAGAGAGAGGGTGTTGTGTACACTTGACACTTGACGTTTCGACACTGGTCGAAATGTCAAATATCACATAGATGGCGAGTAGAGCGCCCTAATTGCACGCGGTGGTAAATACCTGGAACTAGGTAATTATTTTTGATTCGCGCAGATTTTTTTGAAAAACTTAACTGTAATACTATTGCTATAAAAGCTCAGGATTGGAATCAATAAAGATTATTGAGTTCTGGGAAGCCAAACAACAAGCGGCACCCAAGTTTGAAAAAGGAGTTGTTTTCCTTTTTTCAAAGTTCTTAGCGAATTGCTTAAATCTTTAAAGATTTAGCATAAGCGGCGACAAGTTCGCCAAAGCGAAGTCTTTGTTGGTTCGGCTCTTAGAAAAAACCTCTGTTAAATTTGCATAAGCGGCGACAGGCTCGCCAAAGCAGATAAGTACAGAATTTCTAAAGCGAACCGACGTGTAGGCAAACAAGCAAAGTTACTGCTACATATTACTACATACATAATAATAAAATACGTAAGATTGCAATTTTTTAAAGTTATTATTATGAATATCTCAATTGAACAACAACAAAATCAATCTTATAGAGCCTAGATTTGTATTAAGGATCAAATTGTTAATGCAATACATACTTCGTATACTAACTTGTACATTAAAAATGCTAAATTTTGCATTTGAAATCCTAGACACCACCAAAAACAATGTTAAACACCAAAGCTTGAAGATTTAATTTTCTGCAATGACATACTAGAGAGTATATGCAAACTTTAAGTTGGTTCATTAGAAAATTAGATCAATTGGCTTAGAGCTGAGCTGATAAGTGTTCTTTGTAGAGAATAGTGTTTATGAATATCACCATTATCGCTGAAATACGTTTGAAAAATATTTTTTTTCACTCATCAGGTGTAGATACAGGATGCCCCTAATTTAAAAGAATAGCACACAAACGTATTTTTTAAGTACATCACTGCGTCCTGTAAATTTATTTACGAGCCGATGACTGCGAAAAATTATCATGCATCGAAATTTTCTAAATTGTCTTTGTCTAATGTTAGTCATTTGTAGTTGAATTGAATTGAAAAGCTTTTATTTCATTTTTTTTTTATCTGTACATTTGTAACCTAACTTAGGGTTAAATCAACAATAAAAAACTTAAAATCTAGTGGCTGTACTATTTTGGCTTCCTGGTTAAGATCTTACATGTTAATCATATTACCCATCCTGTACAGAAGCTGGGATTATCTTGGGAATAATTACTTATATTCTATCTTACCTATAACTTATATCGTCGGGTGTACGCCAAAACCATGAATGTGCTGAAATGCTATTTCGAGTAAAATCAATTTGAAAATTTGACGTAATATTATAAATCAGTTTTAAAATATAAGAAACATTTTGTTTTGAATTAAGGAAGATAATATTCTAATACTATTCCGTTACACTAAAACAATGAATCTGCACATTCATGATTTGGGTGTAACGCATTTGGCAAATACTTAGTTTTTAGGTAATTCATAAAATTGAAATTTTGACTTTGTGTAGGCATAAAATGGAATTTTACATATCCGGTTTTGGCAAATTGTTTGTATAAGAATTCCGCGTACAGTGACATGAAAAACTGAAAATCACCAAAAAAGCACATTCATGGTTTTGGCGTACACCCGACGATATGATATGTTATGTACTATCTCATACCTAATTACAACTTACTTAGCCTAAATAGACCTAAGTCTTATTTTAAGTATCAAATCTTTAAATTATCAAATCTGGCCCCTCCTGTTCGTTGTAAAGCCTTCATAAGCAAAAAGCGCATATATGAGCTGCCAATTACAAGCTATCTTCACGGGGCGCATAAATGGCTCATTGGAGCCACCTGTTCGCACAAGTGACCGGATCAGTTTGTTCTAGTGTCCATCTGTCTGCCCTTCGAATCTTGTCGTTTCCTGCACAACCAGCCCCTAAGTCGTCGTCGTCGTCGTCGTCGTCGTCGTCGTCGTCGAGCACTACAGCCCCTTTCGGGCCTTGGCTTCTCGCAGGTGACGCCTCCAGTTGTCTCGGTCCAATGACCGCGTCCTCCAATTTCGAATACCGAGCAGCTTTGCGCAGTCTTCGTCGACAGAGTCCGACCAGCGTTTTTTGGGTTTTGCCACTGGTTTTCGACTCTCAGCACTTCCGTCGAATACCTTCTTAGGTACTCGATGCTCGTGACCAGCCCATTGCAGCTTCCGCAGTTTGATTATTATAGCAACCTCTGGTTCGTCAAAAACCTCGTACAGCTCGTGGTTGTGCCTTATCCGCCATTGGCCGCACTCTTGTTTAGTTCCAATTATACGCCTGAGGACCCGTCTTTCGAAGGCGTTCAACATATTTGCGGATGCTTGGGTAAGGGTCCAAGTTTCACATCCGTAGCACAACACAGGTCTGATTATTGATTTGTAGACTTGGAGCTTCGTCTTTCTGTGTATGCAGCTGGTCTTCAGTAGGGCCAAAACGGAGTAGAAAGTTTTATTAGCGAGCTGTATTATCCGTTTAATTTCATCAGTTTCACTGCCTTTTGTTGTCAATTTTGAGCCTAAGTGTATAAATTCGTCCACATTCTCTAGATTATATTCCTCCAGAATTATATTTCGTCTAATGGAGATCTATTTTCTTGTTTGCGTCATGATTTTTGTTTTCGTCTGATTGATCTTTAGGCCTACTTCTTTGGCTTCTTGGTCAAATTTCAACAAGAGTTTTTTGGTGGATGTAAAGGAACGTGACAAGATGTTAATGTCATTCGCGTAGGCCACTAGTTGGTTCGACTTATACAGAAGCGTACCACTTGTGTCGACAGGAATCTTCCTTATGACGTAGTCAGGTGCTAGGTTGAACAACAGAGTGGCCAACCCATCTCCTTGCTTTAGTCCGACATTTGTGTCAAAGGCGTCAGTCAGACTGTTGTTGATTCTGACTTGTGATGCAGCCGACGTCATTGCCATTTTGGTCACCCGGACTCATAGATATAGAGAGGAATGGATACGAAATGGGCCGAGAGAAATGAAGCAATTTTCGACCTCTGGTGTAGTTGTGTGAGCGACAGGTCGCAATGTGTTTGTATGACGAGGGCGGCGTGAAATATTGTAAAATTAAAGGGCAACTTTTTTGGTGCAAATAAAAATTTGTTAATATTGATGTAATGTAATTCACGTCAATAGCGAATCAATGAGTTTCGATTTGCATTAAAACTATGCGTAGTATTTTAATTAGTTGTGCGGCAGCTGAACAGGTTTTTTTATGAAAATGATTAGCTCTGAGCAGAGCTGAAGTCTGTTCGCGTACTTTCAGCCACAGAATTTTTGTGAATCATGTGGTGGGGGATATTCAGGAAAAGTACGAAAACGCTCTGATTGCATTTCCGGAAAAGATTCAGTTGTCGGTTTTTTGAGAACAATAGTAATTATAAAGTCATTCTAAGTGGTGATAAATTATCGCCACAAAAATATTCGATCTTCAAAACAACATTACGCAAAAATATGTTGCTTGCCGCGCACATTTGGAAATTTTGACTCGCGACACGCGTTTCACATTTTTCACTGTTTTTCAATAGCTCAGACTCTACTGAAATTTACTGAAAGAGGCGAAATTTTCAGCATTGAGTAAAACGAAGTACATAAACGGCTTCACTGCAATTAATTGTAGCACGCGAACAGACCGAATTGTTGCCGTGTTGCCACATAACGCAGATCACTAAGCATAATTCCGTGAAAAAAAACTTCACTTGGATTTATTTGGTAGAGAAATTCTAAATTCAATTTCAGCGGCACTGAGTCAATTTATTAGGCTCAAAAACTATTCAAATAAAACAATCTGAAATAAATGTTTTAATCTAACGAGTATTAAAAAAGTTTCAAATTATATATACACTCAAGACATTTACGCGCAAATAATGTTAGAAAATTCTCGGCATCCACAAAAAACAAACAATTTATAGAGGTTATTGATTTGTGATCTGGTTCCCTTCTAGTCTATAAATCAGCATAGACAATAATGCAACAACAATAATATTATTTCTTGATTAGCCACCTTATTCAACGTATTTTCTATTAACATAAAAAAGTAAACTAATTCAATTTAATTTTAATCTTATTTAATTTCAATCAACCGGTTTGCCTACTAACGTAACATAAAACATCTACATGCGTATAGATCATTTAGCATCATAATCTGCACGCAGCATTCGTAAATAGTAACCCAAGTCAATTACGAAGTTTACTTGTGCTACTTTAAATCGTTCATTCACACCGGTTTTCATCGTTCGAACAATTTTCTTCACCTAAATGACGTCAATTCATATAATTGATCAAACTTAATGCCCCTACACGCTATCAAGCTTTCCCCGCCTATGAATAAAAGCAATCAATAAAAATGGCGATCGGGCGGTTTGACACATGTTTTATTTTCGTGTTTTCATCAATTAAAAGTATAAATGTTTAGATTGATCAATAAACAGTGTGAAAGTAAAAAGTGTTTTGCACCAATTACTCATAGGATTTCGCCCTAGAATGTGTGATGTAAGTACAAATTCAATTTGAATCAATGTACCTCTTTTTACCGGATTTAGGATAGAAAGCTTTCGAATTGTGGAAAGAAATGGTTGTTATATGTATGCAAGCAACATTTTCGACCTCCCCTTACAAAATAACATCAAATTTCATTCAGAAAATTTGATTAATTTTGAAATTTGTGGCCCATGTGACACATATTTTATTTTCCCTGCTATTCCAACTAAAGGCTGGTACTGAGTTCGAGTTCACGTGAAATTTTGACATGTTTCCATTATCTGGTCATTCTTTCGAGCGAAAATTTTGACAACGGAGAAAAGCAGAGACACTGCTCATTTTGACGGATAAAATGTCAAGAATTTCACTTTTCGATCGATTTTCTTAATGGAAAGTCATTTGCACTGCTCAATTTTCAAATTGAAACACTAAATGTCACTTTTTCGCTCGAAAGAATGAACTGCATAAACTAAATTGGCGTGAAATGATTGACAACATGTTTCAGTGCCATCTATGTTTTCAAAGCGAAAGCAACTTCAAAGCAACTTTTCATGCGAAGAACACAGTACCAAACTTGCTTATTTTCAAGCGAAATATTCGCCGAAACAGATTTCGCGCGAAATTTTGTATGAAAATTTCACGTGAAATCGAACTCAGTACTATGCTTAACCCGAAAATCGACCATGTTCACAACAATAGAAATGTATGGAAATGTTTGTTTACATAGAGAGTCAACAGCGCAGAAGGGTATAGTGTGCGGCATTGAGGGGAAAGCTTTTTTGCAGAGAGTAAGTTGCATATGTAGTAAAAATGCTTCATTCACGTACGGGTTCATGGATTATCATTTCGTGTCCATTCTTTATATGTCTATGCCCGGACTAGATTTGCCGGGATGCCAAAGTATAGCATTATTTTGTATAGTATGTTTCGGTCAATACTGTCATATGCTTGTTTAAAGTCCACGAAAATCTGGTGGACGTCGATGTTAAATTCCCAGCATTTTTCGAGCACTTGTTTGACTGTGAAAAGCTGATCCGTAGTTGATCGACCAGACCTAAAGCCTCCTTGGTACACCCCAAAGACCTTTTTAGCATTCACATTTTTTTTTTTTTTAATATTTTCGTCAGTATCTTATAGGCCGTATAAAGTAGCGATATGCCTCTGTAGTTTTCGCACCGAAGTTTGTCTTTTGTTTTGTGGATAGGGCGTATGATGGATTTGCACCACTCCTGCGGTATTTTTTCTTGACCCCAGATGTGCTGGATCAATTTGTGGATGGCTATTATAGAGCAGCCCCTAAGTCCTGACTCCTAATACAGAAGAAGGTTCTTTGGCCATTTCTTAGTTACCGGTTCGCAGAACCTGCCAGGGCTCTCCTTTCGAATCCGCTTTTGCCATGGCAGTTTCAGAACAGGTAATCCAGGATGGAGAGGCTTAAGTGAAGATAGATCAGATTAGGGTCTAGTAGCAAATGGATTTAGCTTTGGTGGTCATGCTCATCTTTTTGGTGAAAATATGTCTATGAAAATATATGCGTTGAGATGCGGATTTAACAGCTTTGATTTTTACCGCACATAAGGATTAAACGACAAAAATCCTGAAAATTAAAACCGAGGTACTTTAGTGATGAGCTGGTACTTATCTAAGAGGTCTTGTTGCAAATAGTTTGGGATCACCGCTAGTTAGAAGGATTGCCAAATATAGAGAGCTGTATCTTATTGCTATTGGTTTTGGTGCTCCAGTCGTCAAGGTAAAGACTTAGTTCTAACATGTAGTATTCTAGGCTCTTCGCTGATTTAAGCGGATATTTGCTTGACGCGAATTAGAGTGTGTCGTCAGCACATTAGAGGACTTGCACTATAGGTTGGCCCAGTGGAATGGGCAGGACCATAGTGAATATGGTATATGACAGGCCTTTGCGAGAAAGTGCTCCATTAACGCTGACGTAGTGTTTTCTGCTGGTAAGAAAACTTTCAGCAAGACTTATCACCTCCTGCAAGAAATCAAACTTAATCAAATGAAACAGAAAGCCTTTGTGCTATCTGAAATCGAAAGTCTGGTCGATATTCAAAGCACGCACTACCGTTGGAGTGTTTTAATCATTCAAGCATGAAAAAATTTGATCGTTCAAGTACGAGATGCCAGACTGGAAATCAGGAATTTTCTGCATAAGCTCAAAATGATTGTTCATGATTGCCATCTGAATTCTCTCGAAAAACTTACTGCATCAATTGGAGACTTTCGCTTCTTTAACTTGTGTAATCAAATATCTTGTTTCCTCAGAAATAAAGTGGTAGATTAAAACTCACATAAACGCCCGCTGTGTCCTTAGTGCTAAAGATATTTTACTGTAAATTATTGCGTAGCATTTGCGTGCATACATTGCAAGAACAAGTTAAACTTAATTCACGATATCGTATTCCAAACAGAAATACAAAATTTATAATTGAAGTGTGAAAGCTGGTGCTAATTAGTTTTTGAAATTTATAAGGCATCAATTTCCTTCAAGAAGAAAATGATAGACGCTCAAAAAAAGCATTTTCAATCTTTTGTTATCATTGCGGAAGTGACTTCCTAAAGTAGAGTTTACTCTCATTTCTGAAGTGTAGTTTCTTTTCAACTGATTTAACTTTACTACGCCCTCAAAAGATTCTGCATACTACGCCTTTTTGAAAAACCAGACAATCGTGCGAAAGTACGCGGAACTTTCCAAAGGATCTAAAGAAAATTCACCATTTTATTGAGTGCTTATAGAGAAAAGCGCGCAATTTCCGCATTGCTTGCACAAAGCACCGCAAAGGCTAAATGAAAACACCCGCTTGCCTTCGTACCTCCTACAAACCATATTCATAGCACATTCATGCATTAAGCAGGAAGCATACACGAAACAATATTTTAGTAGACGTCGCGCGCTACTGCACGACCCGACATCCCGATACGAAATATCCACTCTTGTCATCACACTCTCGAAATTTCTACACTTATTGCTTCGAAAGAGGCTTTTTGTTAAATGATTGCTTTTGTTCGACGTTTTTACCCTCTCAATAGCTAAAGCTGGAAACTGATAGGACGACGCGACGGTTCGAAACAGGATTATGGCGTTGATTTTCCAGCGATTGGCAAAAACTGAGGTAGAAACCACTTTCGTTGTGAAGTACACAGTGCAGAAGGACGTGTTTAAATGAGAATAATTTTAAAAGAAGCAATAGTAGCTGAGAATCCTTGAATTTGCCAGCCATTTATTTGAAATCGTTTTAGGATCCGAAGAGAAGAACTTGAAACAGATTAGAAAAAAGGCCTTCTGATTGAGTTGGAAAATTGACATAAGGGTTGTTTGATGAAAATCAATTATAAAAACTTGCAATAATTATTGAATTTAATGTTAGCTCTAATTTTCGGCTGATAATATAAACCAAAGAGCTATAAAAGCGGCTCGTGAGAAAATCCATGCGTTTTTGATGTCAGGAACTGCTCGTGGAGCAGAAATATGCTGGAAACTTTTCATACTAATAATGAACTGAATTGATGACAGCCTTCAAAATCAACATATGATTATACTGACTTATCTAATCAACGATTTATTAATTCAAGCTTTATCTTTCGAATTCACTTAACGTTCAAAACTAACACATTATTTCCAATGCAAACAAATATCGAAAATAAACCATCACTCAATATTCAACAATTTTCACAAACACATGATTTCCCACTTTTTAGCACCACCGTTACCAACACAAACGCAACAAGCAATGAACAAATTTAAACAATATGTAGCTACAAAATAAATTTACCATATTCCAGTTGCCTGCGCTTTCATCTAATTACAATTCACGTTACGATTTCGGATTCATCTCTATCCGAATCTGCAAATGTTTACTGGCAGTCATTGACATTCGCTAGTTGGTACTGTTGCCTTTCGAACACAAAGGTACGCACAAAGTCAACGTGACCTATCTATTTGACCAGACTTTCACCCCGTGCAAAACACTAGATCTCACATTTTGATTGTGACTAATCATGCATAAATCCAGCCAAAGTGTTGTGGCGTTTTCCCCGAAACGGTTGGCTAGCTAGTAACGGTGGTCGAACGCGAGTCAAATGGATCCTTGATTTACGTACGCTTCAAAGAGCATTCACTCAAATTGTACTTAATTTAAAGGTGCAATTTATGTCAAAGGCATTTTCAGTGTTCAACTATTTAATTTGAAAGGTAATTGAATGAAACTGTTTGATGAAATATTTTTGATGTAAATTGAGTTTTATTGAGCTAACGTTATAACAATAATAGATTTTAAACTTATTTGATTTCTTTCTACAGCCAGAACCGAATTTTATTGGTAAACGTTTCCAAGCAACGAATTAAAGATCATGATCATCATATATATTATAATGACCATGCCACCGACTTTCAACCACTTTATTATCGCCCGAAGTTCGATGACGAAAAACACAAGGACACTGTCAAATTTCAAAACTCTACTAGCAACGCATAATCCAGAGGAAGAAGGCAGCACCCTAACTGTGACGGAGAATATGGATACCAGGCTCAATGCTTGCGAAAATTTAAGATGATTCCCCAGAAGAAGATTGCAGGATTCATCTGGACGAAACAACGGAGAGCGCAGATACGACTCTCTCGTGGGAGTGACGAAAAAGATCAAGAGAATAATTAATTAGTGTATTATTTTTACTTAGGCGCAACTGGTGATAAGTCAAATCAGTGCTCATGGATCAAAGGAATAGAACCGTTGTAAGTTTCTTTTATCATATCAGCATTAGGCATTGCAGAAAGCTTGAAGATAACTTGTTTTGGATATAAAAAGCAAACTATTGAAAGAATAAAATATCACCTCAGCAGGAACAAGAAAAAATGTTTTTTTCCTTTTGAAGTCTAAAACTCCCAACGAAAAGTATGACCACCAAATATAATGTCCCTGCAGACGTCCCTCAGGGGTCATTACTAAGCCCCCCACTTTTTAATATATACACTGCTGATATACAGCACTGTTCTAATTGTGAAATTGCTATGTATGCGGACGACACGGCCATTTTTGGCAGCTCAAGCAACCCCGATGAAATTTTAAACATACTCCAGCAGCAGCTTACTCTTATTAGCAAATACTGCAATAAATGGAAAGTTTTGATAAATCCGGCCAAAACACAGGCCATATTCTTCAGCAAAAAACGAGCATCAAAACATCTTCCCAATCTCTATATGAACATTTTAGGAGCGAATGCGTCTTGGACGCATGCGGTTAAATACCTGGGCGTTCACCTGGATGCAAAACTAAACTTCAAAAAGCACACGGATGCAGTAGTGGCCAAAGTAAACAAAAGTATTCGAGCCAATTACCCCTTCATTTGCCGAAATTCCAAACTTTCGATTGATAACAAAATACTGTTTTTCAAATGAATAATGCATCCAATAATTTTTTATGCAGCCCAGGTCTGGAGTAGTTGTGCTTCGTGCCATAAAAAGAAACTGCAAATAGTTCAAAACAAATGCCTAAAAATTATCCTTAGAAAACCTTTTTATTTTTCAACTCGACTCCTCCACATGCTGGCCGGCATTAAGCCTGTTTCACTGATAATTGAAAACAGAAAATTTAATTTTATCTCAAAGTGTAGCGTCTCCACCAACAAACTCATCTCATCACTAACAAATGATTATGTTTAAAAAATAAAAACACTATCTTTTGCATAAGCTAGGTATAAGTTAGTTTAAGTTAGTACGTAAACTTTTAATATATACATAAAAAAAAACTACCACAAGGTTTTGTTAGCTTTTTTTCCTTCATCTCAAAAACATGTACTAGACATTCCATTTTACTATACTTAGGCTTCCTTATAGATATAGTAACATAGATGTAAGGATATGCTGTTCAATCTCTAGACATTATATTATATTAGTGTAAACACAACATTTCACCTAATATTGAATAAAGCCATTATTATTATTATTATTAAAACAGCCATCAGTCCCAAAGGACGCTGGACCAACTTAACAACCATGTATCACAAGCCTTTTTCAGTGAGGTGATATATGCTAACCAATGCAAGAAAACTTGTTGAGTCGACCAAGCAATTTTCTGCTATTAAAAGATGACCTAGAAAATCGTTTTCTCCCTAGTTCAAAAGTAAAGTTCCTGACAGAAACAATCAAAGGCCTGAATAAAAGAATAAGAATTCTTCACACAGACTATGGAGTCAAAATTTCCAACAACAAATTAATGGAGCTAATACAAGGCCCCGGAAAAAAGCATCAGTAGACTGTGCCGGAATTGGGAACAAATGTGTTCGAGAGAGAGAATCAAACCATCGTTGAACTTTGTATTCAAATTAACGCCAGATGACTTTACATAAAGATTTAAGCTAAAGCAGTAAATACGCATGTGTGTACCTTAAATCTCATAAGATCAAATAGTATACCAAGAACATCACCCCATTAGCTGTGGAACAAAAACAAAAAAGAGATATTAACCGTCTTTGGACCTCAAAGGAAAAGTATATATCCATGTTTCCAAAGAGAAACAAATAAAATGAGGTGCCAACTCAGAGCAGAAGAAAAAACCAAAAATCCAAAGTTACTGGCATCCTCAGAAGAGAGAGATATAAGGAAATGAAAATGGCAGTGAGAAGTGAAGAAGGCGACATTTGGGGGCCACTAGGGGCGGATTTGACCATTTCCCCGCTCAAGGCCTCAGAAATATTTGCCGCTCTTTTCGTGAATTATATTATATGTAACAATGCGCGATTTTTTTTCGATTCCCTAGAATACTTCGCTGTTGTTGTTGCGCCTTAGCTCACAAAAAAGGAATACCAGAGCAAAACCGCCACGGGTTTGTTCGTAAAAATTCCCTATTATTGCGCCCTTGTCACACAAATAATTATTAAAATACACACACGGTAAAGAGCCTAAAAGTACCTAAAAAAAAAGAATCCAAAAATACCAATTTTTAACAGTCCAAAACCGTATACACCTTTACATCGCATATAATTCCAACGACTTCGCTCATATTTTTATAAGTAAGTTTACTATTCCGTTCAAAATTTACTTCCGCACTTGACTAGAGATCAACTATGAACTCGACTACTGTAAATTAATGTTCGATGTGTTATTAGTTAAAAATGAACCCGACATATTTTCACCTATGATACTCTAGATTTTATAGACATTTTTTGTAGAAATTGATTTCAGTAATGAAGTACAATTTAAAAAACACGTCAAAAATAAAGAGATATACCCTGTACTATAATAATAAAAAAAAATTCTCTGAAAAATCAATGCACGCAAATATTTACCTCTTATAAGCTTTTCCTAAATTGAAGAGGTATTATTTGGGTTGTTTTTATGATCTTTTAAGGCTCTTTTAAGGTATTTTCAGATACCTTCTACGTACTTTTTAGGTATTTCTGAGTTTTTTTGGTCCTTTTCCGTGATCGCATTTCAATATTTATTATAAGTCAAACTTTTTAAGGCCAAAAAAAATCATCTCAGGTGAATTTTTGCCTGCATTGATTTTTTTTTAGAGAATTCGGTTGGCTTGAGGTGTAAGGCTCATTCAACTCAGATATACGACAGAAAAAAAACTGCCGCCCCAAAAAAAAAAATCGAAAAGTGGCCGCCCAAAAAAATCGACAATTGCCGCTCCCAAAATTTGCCGCCCTAGGCCTGGGCCTACCGGGCCTAGTGGCAAATCCGCCCCTGGGGGCTACCAAACGCACACCACATCAATACGTCGGAAAGTTGTGACCAGAACTTTGAGAGACAAGAACAAGATAGAACCACCTGTTTGATAACCAACTAAATAAGAAGAAATAATTTAAGGTATATGTTTATGAAAACAATGTTTTGATTTGCACTTCCCTCGATGGCAGTCGACGGACCGATTGTCATTTTGACATCGCGCAGCAAGCTGATGTGGAATATTAATGATTGAAAGTAGAATATTAGAAACAATTTTCCAACTGTTCAATGCTATGTTATTGGAATTGTGAAATATTAAATTTACCGAAGTTTTCATCGAGTGGCGCTCAGTTCTTTTGCTAATCGTGATTCAGGATGTTTCGAATTGGATTTTAGTGTTTTGAATTCGGAATTGGATTGATCTTTGAATTTGAACAGACGTAATTAGAAAATAATTTCTTTTTAAATAGGCTGTTCTTGTTACCGTTTTGTTTTTCGAACATAATTTGAATAAAATTGTTTTGAAAGTGATTAAGCCGAATTTTGACATGGAATTAATATCGAGCACCAACTCTGGGATATGCTAATTGCTCTTTTTGTTTCATTCCCAAAGCTGAGCTGGATAAATCTAAAAGCTATGAGGAAGTTTTGATAAAATTTGAGACCGAAAATTACATTCAGGCAATGGAAGAAAAAATTGAAAATCTTGAATAAAACCAATGTCATCGATAATTAGCGGATTTTTAAAACTAAATGAAATTCTGATCGTTAGATGGGCAGACACAAGCCACTTTTTGTAGCGCCAGATTTCATTTGAAAAGCCAAATTTTTAAACTCGTCGAATAATTTGCCTTCATTCAACATTCGACAGTGCCGAAAAAACTGAAACTACTATAGAAAGCTAGAAGAAAAAGGATACGAAAGCGGACTCGACGATATTTGCAAGCTTAATGTAAGCCTTTACGACCTAAAAAGGCAGCAAATAGTCTGAGTTCTGGGTGACCTTGGTTTAAATCACATAGTTGCCAGTCAATATGTTTTCACTGGTGAATGTTTTCGTTTCGCAATACACATTGTCGGTGGATAAAACGCACCAGAGAATAATTATATCACCAAGTCACTTGTTGGGGGTCATATAAAATGAATTCGACCCCACAATCTAGGAAATAGGAGCCTATCTGTGGATATAAAAGTTTATTTTAAATTTTACGATGTGAAACAATTTGCTGTTTTGAAAAGTTAAAAATGCTAAGAAAAGCTTTTGCTAAGCTTGTTATATCTAAAAAAAAACTCTAGCGCACCTGGACCGCTAGAAAACTAATTTTCGAAGAAATTGTCTTTGAGTGACAAAAAAATGTGGAAAGACGTAATACACTTTTTTGTAGAACCATATCAACCATTCCTTATTCAAACCAACAGAACTCAACTATAACACAAATGATAAAAATGTTCATTGCTGGCAACATTTTCCCAACAAAGCAGCAGTAAGTTTACCTTAACAAGCTCATACTTAAATCAACTTATCCTTTCAATTTCGTTCTCATCGCAGGATTTCGTAGGAAGTTTTAGCGGTTAAACGTTGTTTGAGGCTGCCATCTAAAATATGTTCAAAACTCGGGAAATTTAAAAATTAGTTTGTTATTTTTATTGCAAATGTTCTGCATACGAGTATATTATTTGAAGCATCTGTTGATGCAATAGTTACGAAAATGGCTAAAGCTGGTTAGCCTGTGTCAGCAGCAAAGCAAAATATATACCAAATCTGCTTCACGTTAAACTAAACCCAACCAATAAATTTCGTTTCGATTGAATCAGTGCGCTGGAAGGTATACGGGTGAAAAGAATTTTAGGGTTACCACCGTCAAAACTTTTCAAATTTTTAAAACGTTAATATTTAATGTTAATTTTCATTGCAGGATCATTCTCAATTGCAAATCTAATGACATAATCGCTCAGTAAAGTAATTCCACAAAACTACAAAAATGTGCAGGTAGCCCTTTCATGATGTAGCCCTTTCATGTACGAAATTCCGACGACATTAGGTTCACATTAAGGTCCATTTACTGCATGAACTTCGTTTTGATTTCTACACTGGACCGGAAGTTATAGGGAAAAAAGCTTTATTTTGCTGAGCGAATTTGCAAGATTTAGGAGACAAAAATCACCATAGCTGGCAGTTCTATACTAATTTTTCAACCAAATTTTCACCAAATGTTACATAAAGTAACATCCAAGTACTGTGTGAATTTCGTTAAAATCTGATGGCTGAATCGGAAGTTATAGGCCACAAAGCTGTTTTTTTTCTGAGTTATTTTTCGAGATGGTACCACTGCCACAGGGTTGCCTGCATTTCAAAATCACTTCTATCAGACTTGGTCCTAGCAAGTACCAACATGTCCTGTAAATTTCATTATGATCGGATTTTCGGGTCGTCAGTTCTCGTGAACAGAACTTTTGAGTGCTGAAAATAGAGGTAATTTGTTGATGGGTTGCCGTTCTTGTGCAAATCGGAATTTCGCAAATTTTATCTTGAAGTGAAGGACAAAGAATAAAATTTATAAAAAATTTGAAATTTTTGTCAAAAATCAAAAATTTTTCAGGAAGGTCAATGATTTGAAGGATTTTTTTTCAGCAGTCTGCCACAGCTACAGGGTTACGCGCTTTTTGTTGAAAATCTATATGTGCTAAATTTTAGTCAACATCAATACGCTCAGTAATTTTCACGACGATCCATTCTTTTTCTTACAAGTAATGACAAATCAAAATTTGAAAAAAAATTCTCGCCACCTTTTAGGCACCCTGCACCCACATGCGGCTCAAAATTTCCAATTCTTTATCATAGACAAGCTTAGAACATAATTAGTTTTCATTCCCAATACTTTTCTTTAACAAAAATTTACACTGATTGGAATAATAGGAGTACCTCAAAATTCACTAAAACGCTCGCCGCCGCCAAAAGGTTTAGGATATCTGAATTTGAGAAGTCATGGACCTACTTGCTATGTACATCTACGTCCTCCGAAAGTTTCAGCTCAATCGGATCGGCTACTCCAGAGATTATCTCGGAAAATCATTTTGCATATATATATATATATATATATATATATATATATATATATATATATATATATATATATATATATATATATATATATATATATATATATATATATATATATATATATATATGTATATATATATATATATATATATATATATATATATATATATATATATATATATATATATATATATATATATATATATATATATATATATATATATATATATATAAAGAAATATGAATTTTCGGCGAAACGAGTTTAATACTAATGTTCTTCGAACATTAGTAACAAGAGCATTTGCATGGGAAAAAATGTCCAAAGAGGGTCATGAAGTCACAGCTTAGCTCGATCCAAAAGACCTTAATTTTCTACAAATGGAGCATCGTAATCAAATCTGTGTAGACATACTACAACGAGTGAATTTAAATCCAATATAGAGGCTTGGGTTTTTGAATATGGAAATTTTGGAAAAAAAGTATTAGCTTCATTAAAGACAACTCAAATCAATCTCCAAACATGATTTCAAATAATTGATGACTGTTTGAATTGTTAGTTAGAAGATGTATATTGCTTCAAATGGAGCTTATTTTGAAGGATGTTCAATAAATTTGTATTGACAATGAATAGTTTGTATTTTAATTGATCATTCCCGAATGTTGTCAGAAAGCAAACCTAGTCGCAATTCCAGTCGATCAATCTAATGTTGACTCCAGATGGACAAATAACTACCACTTGGCAGCACACTAGAAATGCTGCTTAGAGCACACTTTCCAGTATGCGAAATTTGGAGCAGCCGTGAGACTAAGGAAGAAGAGGAAGGCCCTTTACGGACACCTCACTCATCTCTGATTAAAGAAATCATCACGTATTGAAAGGTTGAAGGGGTAATATACTCCTTCAAACCCTCTAAATCGACAGGATCAGACAGAATTTACCCAGCTCTGCTACAAAAAGCAACTATATAAGGAAGGTGCCTTTGACAATGCGAGACATTATTTGCTGTACCACGCTCTCCAGAGGAGGGATGCCTCTCAAGAAGTACTGAAGTGGGCGAATAAAATATCAAGGCATTGGCGTGTGTTTACAGAGTCAGACGATGCAATGATAAGGGCGGACACTGGGAAGGGATGTCTATCTCCCTTGCTATGGTCCCTACTAGTTGATAGCCTGCTAATGATCCTCGAAATTAAGGACGTAATTACCATCGGGTACGCGGAGGATATTACAGTTACAATAAGAGGCTCACCTATGAATACCTTGAGATGCGGAATGCAAAAAGCCTTAAATGAAACAACACTATGGTGCAAAGAAGAGAGTTTATCCATTAGTCCTCAGAAAAGCAGTTTAGTAACAATAAAAGTTTAGTAACAAGATAAGAAAAATCGAAATAGAAGCCGTAAATATTGAAGCCATAGTCATATGCCCACAGGAATCGCTAAAATTTTTAAAAATCCACCTAGATAAGAAACTCACGTGGGATAATCATCTAATGAAGGCCACTACGGAATTTGGGTGACAAAACAAATGCTTTGATGTAATTGGGAAATTTCTCTAAGGCAGACACTATGGGCAAACAAACAAATTATGAAACCTATCCTCCTATATGGAGGTGCAGTGTGGTGGAAGAATACCACACAGATAACTGCTGTTGCTAGGTTCAACAAGCTTCACAGGTTGACCTGCCTGTTGATTATAGGAGCAATGAGCTCCACCTCAATGGCAAGAATGGATGCAATTTTAAACCTAAAACTGCTACGCCCCAAAGTTCAGGAAGAAGCAGCGAAACAAGCTAAAGGGCGAAAGCAGGCCTACAGGTACTAGTCAAGATACCGTAAAGGCTACCAAAAAATCCTGGCGGGCATCAGGCACATTATGGAAATTTTGAACTTCAGCGGTCAAATAAAGACCAAAGCAGTCTTCGAGAAGAGGCTCAAGGTCATAATTCCATGAAAGGACAAATGGCACGATGGGACAAACAAGTGCACATGTGGTATACGGATAGTTCAAAGATAGACTCTAGGGTAGGATTAGGGATGAAGATACATTTCCCTTTCTCAAAGGAGGCCACCATCTATCAAGCAGAAGTATTTTCCATAATTAAAGCCTCAAAAATAATAAAGATAAGCAACACTAAAAGGCTCAGAATTAGGATCTTATTGGATAGTCATGTGACTATCAAGGCTATCAATGGTGATCAAATAAATTCAGCTATACTCTTAGAGGTGAGAGAAGTCCTAAATGAAATAGGGTAAAGAACAGTTGATATTCGAGTTGATATGTATCTCCGGCCTTGAGTGGCCACTAAAAACGAGAAATTTGATACCAAAGCCAAAAAGAACCAAAGACGACCTTCACAGAAAATAAATTAAAACATCCAGCAAAAAAAGATAGAAAGCTACTACCTTAATCTTGAGGGTTTAAAACACTCAAAATAATACCTTGGCTTCGATAATAAAAGCGCAAAAGAAGCAGTGGCTCTCTGAAAATGTCATGGAGCACTAGCACACCACCTTTCATACAAAAAGAATTTCCCCACAGAATGGCGGAAGAGCAGGACTAGTGCTTCAGATGCTGTTAGGAAACAACAGAGTGTGTGAAACATATTCTCATGCTCTGTCCAGCACTAGTTAGACGAAGATTAAGGCTCATTGGCTCTACCGTTCCGTTTATCAGGGAGATAGCAAATGTCCCATAGAGAAACACATCCAGATTCATAGCAAGCCTGGACTTCTTATATGACATAGCCTAAAGGAGGCTCAGTAGACCCAGGAGGTTGCAGTGCTAGGAGTTTTCTGGATTCACTCCAGGCTATCAATCAATCAATCAATCAAAATGTAGACGAAACATCGAGCATGTGAAAAATGTTTCAGGTTTCATGTTGCGGCATTCAGAGATGAAGGTAAAATTGGCGACGTTGAGACTCCCAGAAGCAAAAGGTAATTCTGCTAACAGCCACTGCAAAATATATTGACACGTTCCAGACAACAAAATATATCCTATGAAAAGAAAAGCTGATCTACGAACTGGCAGAACTGAAAAACGACGATAAACTAAAAAGGAAACTTTTTCTGAGCCTTGAAGCTAATCAAAAATACAAAGAACCACAAGAGAACAAATCACATCCATGTTCGGACCATTTCAAACGGGTTGAACTCATAGCTGGCAAATTTGAGTACGACGATATTTGACTCGAGAGCCAGAAAGCTGAAGACCTGACCAAGCCACCACCGAGAGAGAGGTTCAAAAGCCTAAAAAACCTGCAGGGGACGGGAGAAATACTGCTTGGCAATGAAAACAAAATGCGAGACAGAGTGTGTTGAAGCATACGGCCACATTATTCAAAAACGCTCTTCTCCTCATAACGGTATCAAATCGTCTTTGGCGCTCATGGTTTTCGCTTTTTGTCGTTACTCAGATATTATTTCAAAAACATCCCTTCAAAGATTAAAATACCTGAATTCAAGTTTATTATGCCTCAATATTATTTTTTGGTGAGCATCTGCAGCACTATTTTGAACGATATTAACTTGCGAAAATTCATGTATTACTCAAACTTCACAAAGCAGGACAGATTCGTTTTTCTGCAAAATCATCATTTACTTATCGTTGCTCCTTCTAAGTTCATCAAGACCCATTCACTGCAAATGGCTTTTGTTAAACAACGTCTCATTTACAACTTCCTAAGAGTATATGAATATAATTAAGACAGAAATTGTTGTGTTGTTCTTATTGTTGTGCCGAGGCGCAACGCTGTAGCTGTGACACTGACATTCAATCAATACAATAATTGTAATTGAGTAAAACACTTTGTCATCAGCGACAGCCGGCTACGATATCCATCAGATTGTGTGGCCACCACAGCCGCTATGATTAATGAGCGAGGAGGTGGTAGGAATTCGGGCCGCGTGGGAATCGAAAAGTCAGACTGCTATGGTTCGATAACGATTAGATAGCTGATGATTGGAGATACCATCCCAAAACACTGTAGCGAACAGAATGACAAGCTGTTCTCGAAGGAAATCGGTTGGGTTGTGGTGAAGGCTCGAATCGGTTTGTGCTAACATATTTTTTTATCACTTCCAAGTATGCACATATCAATTTCAGGCCTGAGAGAATAATAATGATGAAGGATAGCAAATGATGTTTGTTGTTATTCGGTAAATTATGTCTGATTATTTGAACAAACATGACATACATTGCTGTAATGTTTGCAGTAATATAGTTATTGAGGAGGACATGAGAGGTAATAAAAAAATGAGTAAATTTGCTTTAGTGATATGGTGATGTGAACATAATTGTGCAGTAATAGGAAAATAATTGGGTTCGGTATAGGTTTTGGTGTGTAGAAGGTTTTACGTTTTTTCATGTTGGTGTTGCGTGATTCTGGATAATATTTCTATTATGTGCTCCCACTTAAAGTTGTATTACATTTAATGGAAATTTTTTTTTTCAAATAGGGCGAAACTCTTTGAAACCAAATTATTGATTATTAATGTCTACAGCCCACACTGGGCGCCAACGTTTTTAAATAGATTTTTGACTACCCTCACCGTGTGAAACGCAGATAGTGGTAAGATGTATACAAAATAAATTTTGAATTAATACATTTTACTGAACAATTCAAGTTAAAATGGTCATTATATAAGTAAGTGGAAAAAGCTGCATTAGTTATTAAAGAATATTGTTGGGTTAATTAGGCCTTTTGTAGTAAATGTGAAACAAATTGTTTGAATACTGTATCTGTTAGTGGTTTGACTTATTGAAAATCAAAACAAAAATACCATAATGAATTTTGATTTTTAAACTAAGACGGAACTCCAAATAGGTCAAAAACAATTCAAGAAAATCACGAGATTATTCAAATAATATACCAAGCATACTAAAACAAACTGGCAAAGTCTCAAATTCAAACACCACAATCTCTATTCTCACTAACTTAAACGACAGGAAACAGCAAAACTCATAAAGGATTATCCTTTTACATCAAGTATCCTCTTACTTATTACCGTGAAATTGAATTGAAAAACTTTTTAATGGTTCCTTTAAAAGTCTCACATTCCCAATTATGTTTGGCACGTTCGGTCACGTGCAAATCGAGCCAAGTCACTGCTATCGTTTCCACTGCCACAACTACTGCCGTCGCTTCTATGTCTCTGGTTGAACTTCATTTCTATTGCCGGCATTTGAAACTTTTCCTTCGACGTGAAACAGAACACTTCGATCCAAACACTTTTCTTATGAAAATAAAACAAAAACACAAAAAAGAGAATATTGCAGAGAACAAATGAAAAAATAGACGAGATATCAGAAGAAAGTTTTGCCGGAAAAAAGACACAAGACAATCAATAGATGACAAACACGAAATACAAGCAAGCACGTGCTCGGCTTGAATTCGAAGGACGACAGCTAGAGAGAGTGCAACAGTGAAAAACAGGGAGGATAATGTCAGACATCACAAATAACGAAGTACACGTAAACGCACTTTAAACTTCAACTGTCCGGAAAAATCGAATGAAAGTCAAACGATGCTTGAGGCTGTCCTGGACAAGGTGGGAAGGTCTCGTGGATCGCTCAAGTAATTTAATGATTTTAAATGTGGATATGGAATGGAATTTAAATTGAGAGAATGCAAAAGTTGTGCTTGAAATATTTGAAATACTAAACTGTCATGTGTAATCGATTTGAATCATTGAATTATCATTTAAAAATAAAGAAAACTCAACTTAAAAATCACCAATTATTTGATGTTTAAATCAGTTTTCGATTTGAAATAAGTTAAAACAATGCTGCCCTACTAAGCCTAAAGGTTCTATCTACATTTTGTTACTTTTGAGATATTCACTGATTTGTGTTTTGACTTGTACTGGAGTTATTTGGAGAATGTATTTTTCAATATTGATTTTAACACACTTCCACAGAAGATTGGTTTTTCAAATTTTGTAGAACTATGCAATGCAGTATAGTTAATTATGCAATGCAGTTTTTGAATCCAGTGTTAACTCAAAAATGAGAAAAATGCAGATCGAACCTTTATGATTTGTATGGCAAAATGCTTCATTAATCGATATCTTACCACTTTCAATAACTGCATAGCACTAAAAACTCAAACAATTTGCTCTTTTTTTAAACAAAGTAATCAAAGCATTTACCAATAACTGTTTGACAAAGACTTTGCTTTCAAATTCTCGTTGCACTACTCAAATTAAAAACATTCCTTCCAGCTACTCAAATCGTTTTCATTTGGGAAAAACTTAGTAAAACGATTCCAACCACTACTCCAAGAAGCCCTGTAAGCATTATCAAAGTGACGGCAACATCAGCATATATACCTAACCCTTTGTCTTATTTTATTCTAATGCGACAATGACATTCACATAACGTCCTTTATGCTCACAACCTTTGAAACCCAAAACCTTTGAAACCCAAAACCTTTGAAACGTTCTTCTTCCTCCTCCATGTCGGCAACAACATTCCAACAAGCGGAAGGAATGGACCGTAAACAAGATTTCGTTGTTGCACACTGTGATGCAAACGGATTATGCTTAAGATGCATATCCTTATGACTTGTAGACTTAGGAATTACTTAAGAATTGCACAAAGGTAACGGTAGGATTATTTGAAGTGCTGAAACAGTTTGCTGTAGTTTGTAAGTAATTCGTTGACTTTGAGACGTTTTCATGAAGAAAATGAGGTAGAGAACAAAAGAAATATACTTTGAATTTCGTTGCGTTTGATGAATGGAAAGTACCATTAAGATTTGTGTTGAGGAAGCAATTGGTAGAAATAGGAAGAAAGAAAATATGAGTATATGTTGCTGTCAGGACTTTCAATAAAAAGATTTGCTAGAAGAAAACCCGTTGATTTTGTTTACTTGTTTATTTAAAATTATTTATATAAATGAGCTCGAATACGCTAATCAGGTGGTTTGTGTATGTAATAAAGAGTGTTTCATAAATTTAGGTCTGAACAACGAAGAAATCGCTCAAGAAAATTGTCTTGGTTGGATAGCGTCCAGCGTGATTAACAATACGGAATGAAAAAATAAGCACGTTTTACTAAAGAAGATAAATTTTTAGCTTATAGTTCATACTTTTGATATTTTTTTTTGAATAATTTTACGTAAATTTTGCATAGCTATAGAAAATAGACACTATAAAAATTAAATAGATAGATATGAAAACTAGATGAATAAAAATGAACTAGGATGAAATCTAAGAGATATGGCAAGCAGTATCTAAAGGCATCTTTAGCTGCAAGTTTTTTGCAAAATCTATACAATATTAAATATTTTATACTTTAAATTTAAACGTCGTATTTCCCAATCTTTTGAACAACAAAACATCCTGAAATGGAGCAAATACAATTCGTGCACAGCTTCCCAGATAATACTTAAATAATGCATTTTAAAAAAATTTTCAAAGTTTTCACACTAATGTTTTTTCGTAAATGTATTTTTCAAATAGAATAAACCATTTCTTTCCTTATTTTTATTCTGCTACGAAATTATGTATCTATATATTGTTTAATGAAATAAATAAATCTAGGATCTTATATTCCATTCCTTATTGTTTAGTGATGAATATGTACCTTAAAGCTTTAATCTGGCTCAAATCGTTTTTTTTAAAACCTAAGGTACTTTAATATCATTCTCTATTTGCATTTCGGCTTTCCGAGAAAAATGATGATTTAATGTGTCACATGTCA
>OX376375.1:66336124-66383624 GCA_947369275.1 Nemotelus nigrinus | reverse complement strand
TTGAATGCCAGTTGGAGGATTTCTTCTCACCCCAAAGATGAATGGGCAAGGCCAATGTGGAAATTTATGACCTGATAGAATCCACTAAGAATAGGAATAGAAGATTCTTTTTTCGTCAGACATTTTCCTACTTGATGGAAAGATTTATTTTCGAATGGAGAAAAGCATAAGTTGCCACAAGTGAATTTTCGCTGCTTTGTGCAGTGGATAATTTGGGATTCAACAAAAGGAGGATGCATCAGTGTTTGGCAAGATTCAAGATGAAAAAGTCAGTTATGGAAAGTTTTCTTATTTGAATAACATATTGATTTTAGTTTGGTAAAAAACTAACTGTTATGGTAAAACACTAACTGTTATTATAATTGTTTCCAATAAATAAATATTTAGAACTACTTGCGACACAAATTATGTTTCTTTAACCCAATATTTTACTTCCACACATAATGGGCAACAATTAAAATTGTTCAAACGATAATAATGAAGCTGTTTAAAACATATATTCAGTTTAAGATCCTTATAAAATATTTGTTCCTGGCAATTCCATCTCCAATATAATCAATATATATAATCAATGCCTACTCGAATATAAGGCAATTTCATTTTCGCGTAACAACTTTTGAAATAAATTGGAACGAGGAGGGAAATTCTAGCTGCAAAACCGACTAGACTGAGAAACATGTTTCCCTTTCAGGTGATACGGATATGGATAATCGCGTATTTTAAAAGAGCCTCCTTTAGAAGCCGACATGATAGTTGCATGAAAAACTAAAACTGACGCGAGACTTTCCACGTTTCTTTTCAGGATAGGACAGCAATTTCAAGGTTCAAGACGAACGAATTTGTTAGATTTAATCATTTCAACTTGACGACTCAAAGTGTTCATGTGAAAGCAATTAAGCTTGACTTTTTCGACTTGCTCGTCTTTTTGATCCCTTTGTCGAATGTTGTTAACGTTACTGCCATTTGGCACTTTCTCGTGCAACTTTTATGCTGAGGCACTTCACGTTGCCAAATTGGATTTTCTGAATTACGTTTAAATTAGTTTTGAAGGCATGATGGTGCTATTAGTAGAATATTCAGTGGAAAAGAATGCGAATAATTGTACAAGTCAGTCGAAACTAGGACACTCAAACTTTGATAGTATGAATTTTGTTTAGCGAAAAGAATCAGGTTTAATGGGAAAAATTGGATCTATATGAAACTGCATTTCATAAAACTGCAATTTAAGTAAATGAAAAATTGTAACATATACTCAAAAGACGCAAAAGAACTAAAAACCTGAGCTTAAATCCTCTTGAATTATTTGCGCCCAACGTGGGCTACTCCTCATGAATTTTCAACATTAAGGGCGTTTTTTTGTTCCCCTTATCCATAACAGAACATTGCCAACCAGTGCAGACGCATTGAAAACAACAATAACTCCTGTTATGGAAAGGGGGAGTTATTGTTTTTCCCAATGTGTCTGCAGTGGATAGCATTGTTCTGTTATAGATAGGGAGAGCAAAAAATCCCGCCTATTGTTTGTAATGGAATACCGAGATTATTCTTGTCGGTTGTATCAATTGAGATCAAAAGACTATTTATAATGGTTTCATGGAGAATAAATATTGATTTAAGTTTCGGAAAAACGTGTATCAGTGTGAAGATGCATGTCATAGGTCTCTAAATAATTACACATCAAGACAAAAGTTTGCAGTTCTATCTTTTTCAAATCTTTAAGACCATCTCAAAAGCTACAAAACCATACCAAAATCACAAAACATATTCTCCTCACTCAACTATACTTCCAAGTGTCATTATCTTTTTTCACCTCTATGTATACTTCGACAAGCGCATTACTCTCTGTCTGATACACTCGAGCTATGAATGGGATTTTTCGCTTTGTATTCGCAAACTTCATTTTTCAATGTTTGTATGACGTCGAAACCAAATATCGAATATTTTTGTCAAACACAATACACCATAAACACTTTGAAGTAGTTTTTCGTCAGTTCAATCGGATTTTTGTGCCATAAACGGTGCCAAAATAGGAAAATGCAGTGGTTGCGTATGGACATATTGAATATTGCAGATCCCAGAATGACTTTTGTAGAATGGGTAGAGCTGAATGGTGAGAAATCGAATGCTGTTTGGAAGCAAATTGGTTTTTTCCAAAGGATATGGCAAGTCGATGGATGAATGTGTTTGAATCGTATGCTTTGTTTCACATGCGGCAAAGTTTGCCTATAGTAGTAATGAATTAACTGCTTCTATTAGAGACGATATATGTTGCTGCTTTTAAGTACAAAAAAAACAATTTTCAGAGTCCCTTTTTGCGCATTATTTTGAAATGAAATGGAAAAGTTTGTCATTTAATGATTTGCTTTACTTATTGAGTACAAAATCAGATATGATATTTAAAATAATTTTAAAAGTTACCTAATATTTGTTAAATTATATATTAATGTAAAATTATATATTAAGGGCTGCTTTTCAAATTATTTGAAACATCAAATCTGATTTTTTTTCATCGATCTACTGTCAAATATTTTCTCTTTGATGCGATTTTCAAACATCTATTTACGTCCTTATTCACCGAAATTGGAATAAATGTATTAATTAATCTCCCACTTCAGCGATCTCCTTGAAACATTTTTTGTTCAACTAATAAGCATTATTAAATGGATTTCACGAAAATTCATTCACATTTCGTAAATTAACTTTTGCACGATTCTCAAAATCACAACAGAAAGCTTTCATACAATCCAAACAATATTTCGTATTTATTTACCCTGTTGAGATATGATCCACCTTTGCAACGCTTCCGGCCCATCGAAGAATTATTCAGTTTCATTCGGAAAAAGCAATAGCAATAAAGTAGGCTAAATGTCAATGACACGAGGCTCAACTCATACTGTAGACTCGAATCAGTGCTGTTCTACAGATTGCCAGACTCTGTATCTGTAACTTTTGAGCTCAATCCACCTGTCCAGGTTTCATCTCGTACACAACATGCTCATCCTGTCGAAAACATTTAATACCACTAATTATGCTTTTCACGCAAACGAACGCAACGTACATGTAGAAAAGAGGAAAACTTCGGACCAAAATAACACACTTTTGCTGAATGTGAACGGATTAAAGCGATAAATATCGACAAAGTAAATATGAAATCGATACGTTGACATACGCCGATAACAGATATATGGTATATGTAAATTTATTTATATGTGCATCCATAGTGGCATGGATGTTAAGTGAAACATCAACATATTTACAAAAGAGTAGTTAAATGTATCTGGCCCTGGAGTTAAAATTAAATGAAAATTTCGAGCGAATATAATGAACTGAAGGAATCAAGTTAAACTGAGTTTTTTGTAGAATTAACGGCTTGTATGGAGTGAAAACTCATTTTCGATAGAAAAAAAAGTTAAAAAAAGATTACTTCATATTAAAATATGTTTAAAAATATTTTTAATAAATTTTCCTTTGAGCACATCAGTATTGGTTTGTTTATGGGAATGTTGGTTTAAGTTCATGTTGTAAACAAATGACTTTCGTTAATATTAAATTTTAGCTCTTAATCTATCATTACTATTTCGTTTATGAGCTTACAGCTACTATAAAATTAATTTAAATGAAAAAAATTTTATTTCCATAGATTGACTAGTTTGGTTGAAAAAAAGAGAGAAGTTTATTGATAAAATCTTCATTCAAGGAAAATCTAAGGAACCGATGCTAGTTCTTAAATGTATTTAAGTGTATACATCCTTTTTTTGTCACGACTTTATTTATATTTTTTGTACTGTTTCGAAAGTGGAACCTGAACTATCCTCAATTTGGTGTAATTCAAAAATAATCCCAAGTTTGGATAAACCTATTAAACCCACAAATTTTTAATAGCCCTTTAAAAATTAGAAGAAATAACAAGAAGAAATCTATTCAAACATATTTATTGATTCATCATTAGAAATTGATCATAGTACTAACTTTAATACATCATAGGACTACTTACTTCTTTTTATAATTTTTGACACTTCTGGTTTCTATAATCCATGTAATGAAATAGTTAATGTTTTTTTCACATGCTTATCTTTCATCAAAATTTGTAACTATAGTGTTTGGAACTCTGAAAGATACTTCTAATTACACTATGAAATATACGAGCATTTAGATGTTAGCATTGCAGGATATGAATTTATACTAACTTTTTTTCTCGAAAATTGCCCAATTTATAAGCCTGCATTTTATTTTATTTTTTTGTACGTTAAAATTTGAAATTGAAATTCGATTTATAAATATTTGATAGCAATGACAGTAGTAGAGCGGTCATTAGCTGTTCTTCAAGTTCCTATTTTATGGATAAGGTAAGTAGGATGGAACAATGAAAAAGCAGGACCAATGAACTACTGGGAAATAATTTCAGGCAGTTAAAAACCAAAATATTTCTTCTTTCTTCCGAAAAAAGGCGATCAATAAAAATTCGGGTTAGTTTAAGAAGGCGGCTGGTGATATTTGTGAACCTTTTAAGCGACTCCTCTATAAGTAAAAGTGTAAAAAATTGGATTTGTACATACATAGTAGGTACATAAAACTTAGTTAGTACCTACCTCGTAAGATGTATCCTCTGCCTCCGTTGCCTATTTTCTTTTTGTGTTACTTCCCGCACAACGAATGTCTTTTGATGATTTTTTTGAAAAATATTTCTATAATTTTTAATAATAATTTTAATAAAAATATTTTGGAAAATTATATATATTTTGGAAAATGATAAACCCTCATAAAATGGCATTCATTTCCAACTTTGATAACTTTTCTGGCAAAATAATGCAGTTTGCATTTATGAACTTTTTTCTCATGAATGCTCTCAAACATGTAAGAGATTCTTTTTTTTCTGGAATTTTAGGCAGATGAACTAAAATTTGAAAAAAAAAACGAGTAGTGGCAAATTTAGGTTTTTTTTTGGTTTTTGTAAAAATTAAAAATTTTATAAGTAATTTAATTTTTTTTTAAATAACATTGAAGGTCTCTATTTTGCTATAAAACACTTTCGACTGGAGCTGAGCTAAACAAACATTGATAGTTTTGTATAGGATTTGGGACAACCAGCCTAAGTCTGATTCAAATTTTTAAATTGAAATTGAGAAAAATTAGTTGTTTGGCCGAAGTAAAAAATTTAAGATGAAATTTCAAACACCAAATATCAGTAGCAATAAGCAAATCATTAACATTTAGCAATCAGGTGTGTTGACAACATATTTATATTTTTACATAAAAAATAGAATTTTATCGTGTGTGATGATCAATATAAATAATAATACACTAATGTCTTGGCATTTAGGGTTGCAAAGATGGGTGCTGACGAATCTCCGGGTAGGGTTGGTGAACACCAACGCTTTTTTGGTGAACACCATCACAACACATCACATTAAATATTTTCGTTTTACACTATATTAACATTCATTATATCAATTTGTACAAGTGAACATTAATAATGATTTTCAACTGAATATGTTTTTGGTATGATGATCCCTACCATGAAATCTGTAATTTTTTTTCCTTGTGGCAATGCTTGTTTTTTTTATTGATGTCATTGAACCATAGAATGAGATACTACTTAGCCCGAAAATTTAGGTTCATTGCAACTGAACTCGCTAGACTAGGGTAGATACGTAAACATCATTTTATTTACATTTTCCTTTTGGATATTAGTATTGTTTATTGCAAATTCTTCATCATTTGTACATACATTTTTTTGTCCGTTAGATATACGCAACAATTTTTCGAAAAATGTTTGTTTGTAAAGATGCAAAAACGATTTTTGGTTTCAAATATGTGAACACCTCACCTTGTAAAGTCAGCTCACCCTTGCCATTAACATATTTGATCGACGACCATATGAGTTCATGGTTCAAGTGTAATCTTAAAATTGATCAAGTGCCTCCCTGACTTGTTCGGCGACATAACCGTGATCGAAAGTGGGTAAGAGTCAAGTGAGATTCTCATAAAAGACAGTCAAAGCTTAGAAAAGTTTTGAAAAAAATACCAATGAGAAGACGCATGATTGTGAATGTTGAGTTGACCAATGTAAAACCTCAAATGAACTGCAAAGAAAATCGAAAAAAACGCGTGTTGATTTTTGAACATATGTATTTAAAAGGGTCCTACCATTATCTGCGTTCAATTCAACTCTTAAAACTGGCTTCCAATCAATTCTTATAGCCAGTAGTGTTTAACAAATTGTCACTAAGTGGATGCTTATCATAGTTTCCATTTACA
The DNA here is from genome assembly GCA_947369275.1 of Nemotelus nigrinus. NCBI lineage: Eukaryota > Metazoa > Arthropoda > Insecta > Diptera > Stratiomyidae > Nemotelus > Nemotelus nigrinus. The sequence continues at coordinate 66,377,366 of OX376375.1, read as the reverse complement.
TGAGATCGACATAATTTTACATAGGTTTCATTAACATTTTTGTTAGAATTTTGTTTTTTGTAAAATGGTTATAGATGTTCATCATTTAAACCATTTTTACATCAAATGTATCCGAAATGAAGTTTGCCGCATATTCATGTTTGGAGAAAAATGCCACCCAAAGAATGAACACTGTTGACCTGCAGGATACCACGGCTGATCCCCAGAGGGACGAAGTGCAGGTCTAAGAGGATGCCACGGCAAGTACTCAAAATACTGCAGATCAATCTGCATAGCAGTAAGTGGGCCTCAGCCGAACTACTACTGACACTTGACGAAGGCTTATTTGACGTGGCGCTAGTTCAGGAACCTTGGATCTCTGCTGAGGGCCAGGTTCCGTGACTCAGGTCACGGCATTTCAATATTTTTTCCCCACCGCACTAGCAAGAATAAGAACGGCTATGCTGGTGAGGAAGAACATTCATGCTTATCTTTTATCTAATTTCAGCACAGGCGATCTGAAAATGGTGGCATACGAGGAGAACGAAGAGGAGCAGGTAATTCTAGCATCCGCCTACATGGCACATGCCGCTTTACCGATGGAGGTTACAAAACTCACAGCGTCTCGACCAGCATGTACATCAACGATAAAGGTGAGTTTTTACTCAGTTTTATTGTTAATTATAATTTTAAACTCACGAAATACCCCTTCTTACAGGGAACCTTGCAGTGAATACGTGCCAGACATAACTCTGTACAATGGCTCAAAGAAGCAATTAATAAAGAATTGGAGGTTTCTTGAACGCCCATTATTTTCTGAACACTGTTAAATTAGTTACAGTTCAAAATTCAACTTAGATCACACTTCTCGGCTGTTTCGAAATTCCAGAAACACCAGCTGGGAGAACTTCTAACGGGAGGTGAATAACAGCTTAAGCACTATTCCTAGGATTGGTTCTGTAGCTCAGTGGCGTGGCGTGATAGTTTACCTTAGGGAAGCAATTAGTTCATTTCGATGACTGACTTTGGCTATGTTTTCTTCAAATTTGTTACGTATTAATGGAACGCCTCTTGTTAGCTACTTTTAACATTGCAAATACAAAAGCTTCCATGAATTACGAGCATGGACGTGAGAGTACTTATACTGTATTGTTATCAGTACTAATTCGCATGCCACCAATATATAATTATTTTTTCATTAAATATATATTTGCAAAAATTAAATATTGGCAAACATATAAATTAGCTATGTTGCAACAGCAAGCTATGTAAATAAAGCATTTGCAAATATAGCTACGGCAACAATAACAACCACAGTGATTATGCAAATTAAATGTTTATACGCATAAAGAAAATTTCAATATTCTAGTACTTATAAAAAATAACAGTAAAGTAACAACATTCCCATAACGAATAACATATATATTTATATTTAAAAAAAAATCTAGTAAATTTAAAATAACTGAAGTGACAGCTGAAAAAAAATCTATTATAAATCAAATTTGAAAAGAAAATTCATGCATACTTCTATTTTAAATTTAATGCAATTTGCCTTTGTTTTTTTTTTTGCAAACTCATCTATGACGTCTTGAAAACTTTACTCGCACAAACATTATTTTAAGAAAACCTATTCTATGGAAAGTATTGCCAAGTCACTTAGTCACTGTTCATCTGTCGTATTCCTGAGATAAGTTTTAATCCTTTTTAGGGAAGAAAAACTGCGCTCTGCGGGCGCTCTTGTAACATTCTCTTTTGCATTCATTACTTGCAATGTTAGAACTAAAAAAACTGATTTATAAAATTGTTTTAAACTATTTTCTGATTTATTGTTGATAGAATATTCAAAAATATTTTCTCTGTGAATTTGCATTAGAGTAAAAAACAATGAGTTTCTTTTTATCCGCAAAAGATCGAGATCCAAAAGGAAATTTAAAAAGGTCACTAATTATGCAATTATAATCCATGCTATTTACGGAACAAATAAATACATTAACCTTTTGATTGCACTCTCACTATTTTAAGTATAAAATTAAAAAATCATGCGATTCCAGAAAGTAATTCTACGCACTCAATTCTAAACAATTCAAATCAATTTAATTACAACAATACTCTAAACTATTGGTGAAATAATTACCTTCACCAATTAAAAATACCTTCACCAATTTTACATGTAAAATATAGCACAAATTTCACTACCGAACTACATTCAAGCAGTCTCTGGCAACCCTTAAAACATCTCGTAGTTCAAATTCATTCAAAAATTCACATAGTGTGTAGGTACTACAGCAAACATTCTCATTCAAAAAAAAAAATACGCACAAGCAAATTATATGGGGAACGTCACAATAAGTTCCACAGCAACCATATGTACGTGGCTTCTCTCTCAGTTTCTCGCTTGAGACGAGAATTTCCCCTAAGAAGCAATTTCTGCATTGCTTCCAAACAGCCAGTACAAGCATATTTTTTTGAATGACGTCACAATGCAGTCTACATGAAGTGAAATTAATGCTCGTAGAAGCAATTTTTTAGTTGCTTCCACCCGTCTTGTTCTCTCAATATTTTCATTCGGTGGTGTTACCACCTTAGCCGTGCAAGATGTTCACTATGAGTATTTGGGAAAATTTATTTAGAAAATTCCTGTCTATGATTTTTCTCGTGATTTTTAAATAAATTAATTTAAAATATATATCAGTAAAATGTAAGGGAAGCAATGCTTCCCTTGCTTCCATGAACGCCACGCCACTGCTGTAGCTGCCTTGAAGGCTGCGGAGAACACACTTACGAGCAGCAAATGTTCGGAAACACTGAAGATCCTCGCAGATAATCACTTCCCGGGCTGTCTGTCTGGTGCAAAAGCGTCCCAACTGCATGACATTGAAGGCATTGGCAAAGTTATCATCAAAACAGAGGCTAGTCTTGGCATTTGGAACTTTTAAGGCCTTCATTAAGGTCCCCAGGTGCCGATGAAATTCTACAGCTTAGGTTGTATTTATACCCAAGGCAGGTAAAGTCAACCATGCGTATGCGTAGAATTACAGACCAAATTGCCTGACTTCCTTCCTTCTTAACGTTTTTGAAAGATGACCAAACTTCCATATCAAACAAAGTTTTGGGTTTCAAGTTCTATCGAAAGCCCAAAACGCGCACCTGAAAAGAAAATCCGTTGAAATGACTCTCGAAATAGAAAAAGCACTCCATTAGAAAGAATACGCTTTAGGAACCTTTTTAGATATTCAAGGCGCCTTCACTAATGTGTATACAACAGCCATTATGGTAAGCCTCCATGCAACCAACCCCCATCTCACTATTTTCAACTGGATAAGCAACATGCTTAAGCAGAAGCTCATATTAGTGGAGTGGGTGGAGGAGTTCTTAGTTCAAAGAGGAGTTATATCCCCTCTCTTGTGGAATCTGGCTACAAATTTAATTTTGGAAAGGTTGGAATGGTTGTGGCCATTGTAACATTAGTCTCGGATAGGTTTCCGCATTACCTTGGCCAGCTAATAGAGTATGCTCTGGGGCTGGTTGAGGAGTGGGCGAATACCGATGGCCTTGGAATCAACTCCAATAAGACTGATCTTGTACTCTTTACAAGAAAGTACAAAACTCCTGTATTGGATTGGGCGGCACCAGGCTAAGTCTGAAGCCATAAAATAAATACTTGGGTTTTATTCTGAACAGCAAACTTACATGGAAGATGAATTTTGAGAAGAGAGTCATGTGGGCAAGCAATGCGATTTACACCAGCAAGACAGTGCTGGGTAAAACGTGGAGTCTAAGCTCTGCTTCAACGCACTAGATTCTTTATGACTTAATTTGTATTAAATGTGATAACAAGTATATCAATATTTATATTCCTGCAGAAGAAACAGCAAACTATATTTTATTTGATAGTTAAAGACGAAACATTCAGATATACTAATGAGTTGAATCGATGGATGCAAAATTTTTTCATCAGAATGTAACATCGGTGTGTATTATCGATATATGTGTGAATATGTTATTCCTTATATTTGATAAAAGCGAACAAGAATTGGCTACTTGAGGCGTCAGAAAACTTAAGTTACAAACTCGCATTGAAGTTTGCTGGAGATTCCGAATTAATTTACAGAATGGTGTAGACAGTAATTTTGAAAACCTGTAAAATCAAATTTCTTTAGCTGTATTTATTTGAAATTGACTTTTTTCGTCAAAATATGCATCCGTATTTATGTAAGGCCCTAGGCGAAGTAAGAAGTAACCATCACAAAGACTTTGCGAAGCAAACAAAACAATCAAGTGTCACTAACAATCAAGTGTCACTAACAATAAGTAGATAATCTCTTGTGGTCTGGTCTGATCGGTACGTCAACTACTGAGAATCTGTAAGAGCGACGTATTTCATTCTTTGCATTTTCGATTTCATTTTCGCTAGTACATATGTATATTTGAAATTCAAATGTTGTGTCTTATTATTCAACTTAGGCCAAACGTGTTCTTCTTTATCTCGATAATTCCTCTAAATTTCTCCCAAATAAAATTTTATGCAAATTAAAAGCAATTAGTAGCCCTAACAATCAATTAATTGATTATTTCCCTCATTTCCAACTTGCTAAATTGAAATTAAAAATAATTCCGAAATAAATTAAAATCCTCGTTACACCCATTCAATTGAAGAATCAATATTAAATCTGCTCATTCTGCTTTTTCTCGTTTTATGCGGGAACAAATAAATCATCGAAGCTAAAAATTATTCCAGCGGAAAATCACATCGTTTCTACGACACCCTTACCATTGAAAACGGTAGATGTAATGCCATCTCCAATGACCTTCTGGTTTGACAGATCGAACATTCAAATTAATCAAAATGCTAAATTAAAGGCAAACTTCAATAGAATTCATTCATTTGCCATTTTCTTTTTTTTATAGATTTTTCAGGGGAAAACGAATCGAGAAGCAGAAACTTAAAACGACAGAAAGCCACCAAAGAAAATTAGATGCTGACTGCTCGCTGGCAAGGAGAAAGAAAAACTTTTTTAGTAGGGAAAGTTTTAATTATTCCGTTCGGCCCCCATTCATTTCGGTTCCTATTAAGGCAAATTTGGGTGGATATGCGTCTTAAATACCCACGATGATCTATAAATGTATAAGTCAGCGACGGCGGCAGTTTAAAAATGTCTTGTATTGCTTGACATTGTCGCAGGGTCGTTTGGATGGCATCCCAATTCAGTTTTCTTCTTTCTGTCGTTGACATCATTGTACTTTCCTGCCACACTGACAACAATTTCGATTTCGGTTTGCATTCGGTCGGAGTCAGTGACATTCTGCGCTTTTTCAAATTTTTGGAATGGGATGTATCTGTTATTCTGTTGGGGCCGAATAGGTAAGTTGTATTGAATTGTTGGTTAAGGTAGGAAGCAACAATTAGGTAAAGTAAATGTCATGACCATTTGGCTTTGATCGTTAAACCTATCTGATTTCAGTATATTAAGTTGGGGAGTCAAATATGATGCAATAGAGAAAAAAAGGAGAAAAAATACAAAGTAGAAAAAAATCTTCCGTCAAGTAGAGCATAATACATGAGTTTCAAGATTTCATTCAAAGATCAAACCATGAAAAGTTTTTAAAAAAATGGTTTATTTTTTTGGTATTTTGTTTTATTGTTTTTTGTGTTTGTACTTAACTTTTAACAAACGCGCCTAAACAATTTAATTTTCTACTGAAAATTTTACCACTTTCTATTCCGTTTGTGACTCTGATGAGTTCTATTGATTTTGGTCAGAATGTTGATGACACAAAGACATATTAGAAATTGTCTATCTACACTGATAAAAATCCACATGATGCCCAGAGCTATGTAACATAGCGCATTATTTGTGGCCCCATACGTTTTGTACATAGTACTCTGAGCTGTGCAAAAGGGCTCCCAGCGCCATTATGTCAGAATATATTTAGCGCGTGATCCTATGTAACATGGCGCAGCATTTATGGTCCCACACGCTAAGTACATAATACCCAGAGCTATGCAGTATGGCTCGCAGCGCCATAATTACATGACGCAGAAATTATGACCTCACACGCTATATGAGCCATGTAATATGGCTTCAATTGACATACCGATTTGAATGAATTGAGGTAAGTGCTTTGTTTTGAAATTGAGCTTCTATTTAACTGTTATAATATAATTCTTTTCAATTTGCAATCTAACCCAAGGATTTCCGGAAGGCTAGGTAAAGAATTAGCTTAAGCAAGAATCTAGCTGACTATTTTTTTCATAATGCAAGAGAACTCCAATTATAATTCGCAGCCATACTGTGTGAGGGGACGTATAAATGTCAGTATGTTACGTTTGAAAAACTCTCTTTATAGTATGTTGTCCGGCTAATCAGTTCCGTTATCAGTGGGTGCTACTGTGCACTGTATGATAATGTACTCATATGGAAGTGATGCACTCCAGTCGATAATCAACTTCCGACATATTGCCGCCACCCATTGGACGATTTTTATGTTGGTTCAGGGTTGCGCAATCAACATCTGGAGATGTTGATAGATACGTTGGAATCTACAGGAGACGTGAATGTACACTGAAAAAACACATAGTTTACAGACTTCTGGCACCATATAAATAGTCGATTTCAGGATTGTGGTAAAGCACCACACGCCACAGTACATGGCAAAAAATACATAGGAGCAGACGCTATGCTTATAGCCCTCCACGCCATGTACTATAGCCCTTCACGCTATGTAATATAGTCCGCTACGCCATGTACATGGCGTGGAGGACTATAGTCCATGGCGTGGAGGGCTATAAGCATAGCGTCTGCTCCTTTGTATTTTTCGCCATGTACTATGGCGTGCGGCGCTATATTTTATCATAACCCCGAAATCGACTATGAACATGGCGTCAGAAGTTTATAAACTATGGCGTCTGACGCTATGTGTTTTTTCAGTGTAGAACAAATTCCATCTGAAGCAAAAATGTTGCAATACTGGAAAAATGAAGGAGAATCGCCAGCATGCTGCCCTATCAAAAGCTGTAGCGTACGTTTTAACGTGACGTTCCCATAAATAATATTCTTGAAAAATATATCATTTACCAACCATTTTGCCCCTTCATCAACTTTAATTGCTATTTAGAAACTAAGTTCATTGTAAAGATTGCAACATCCATTCAATTTTTCATTTATTGGTAAAAAAAAAACCAACAATTTGAGCTCAGATCTCACTTCGAAAATCGATTTCGCTTGTTTAATTGTGCTATCCTTGGCATTTGAGTAAGTTTTAAGTTTCTTTGTAGAATTTTGATGGTAGGCAAAAGCATTTTGACTGAAAACAGGCAATAAAGTCAGATAGAAAATCCAGGAAAGGTCGCTTTTGGGGTTAAATTACTTTGAATGCGCTAGAGAATGTAAAACTGTAATGTAATTTAATCAAATTCAACTCTCTTGACATCAAATCTAGCTAAATTCAAAGTTATTTCATTCATTAATAAACTTTTCAACAATGTTCATTGACACGGAATATTACGGTACCAATTTCGTTAGAAAGAACTCAACTTTTTCAACAACACAACTAGCAAACAATCCAACGAACCACCGAACAAGAAAACCAGAAGCAACCAACAACTGCAACAACTCTTACATATAACTAGTATGAACAACCTGCAACAAACTCAGTGTTGTGGATGGAAATCTAAACTGCAACCAGAGAGTGTATTACACCTAAATTAAACTCGAGGAAGAAAGTCACAGCAGAAAAATAAGAGTAATACGCGCTTGTCTATACTTTTAATAATAAAAAGGCAGCTGCCATGATAGAGGCATTGTCAACGAGTCCTGGCGGCGGTGGAGAGGCAAGATGGGTGTGAGAAAGACTTGTGCTACATATGTTCGGTATGTTGCAGTGTTACAGTTCAAATCTAAGTAGTAGACAAGCTCAACGGTATACTTCGTTGCTTCGTACAACACATACTAGTCCAGTGAAGTTCGACATACCTACATAAGGCGAAACTTCGGAAAAATTAGGGGAAAGCTGGATTTTGGTGTGAACCTTGATACTGGCGTACTGAACAAAATGTCAGAAGTTCCCATCGATCCGAATGCTCCGTTAAATTTTATACGGGGTCAAAGCTCACCAAAAGTGACCTTTCGCAACTATCTCAGTAACGGTCATCTCTACAGAAAAACAATGTATGAAGGATTTATAGCATAAAAAATATTAACGATAGCCGTTTTTGAGATATTTTGATTCATAAACTGGTAACTTTTATATGTCTCATGAAACGTGCACTCTATTCCGCACCACCTTCAAAATAGAGTACAATGTGCGTTTTTTTAGTGTGGTATTCCCAGTAGACCTAATCCACATATTTTTTTATTCCAAAATATTTATTTTTTAATAGATTATTATGGATTAAATTATTATTTTTTTTGTGATTCACTGTAAATACAAGTTATTAATTTCAATAATTAATCTTCTTCGGACTCTGTTTCTATATATATGTTTTCTTCTTCATTATCTTCTTGTTCTTCTGTTGTGTCCCGTATTTTCATGAGCTCAGTCAGGAAACAAGGTGCATCTAAACCATCATGAGGGTCGTAATCTTTGGTGTTATTCATCCCGGTTGATAAATTTAAGCACGCCTACCATGAAAATTACCACAAACTGGTTAACAATACAACCCAACTTTTCCGCAGCCGCAGTTGAAACTGCAGCTCTTGGTGCAATTACATAAAATTGTATTTAGCAAAATTTCTGGAGCAGGTGGAAGCATAATTTGAATTGGCTCCAAAATGGTATATCTGAACTTCTATACCTAATCTTGAGGAATGAGCTCGTTGTCAGCCCATATTGGAACTTGGTAATAGACCCGATATAAATGTTACCGAGCAGCACTAGATATTGGCGGAAGAATAGATAGTTGAACAGGTTTTTTGAGCTGTGTAGATTTATAAAAGTGGAATATCTGTGAGTATCAATAGATACTTCTTGAGCTGGAGCTTGATATATAGCCCGGAGGAAACGAATTCCATTGTTGAAGGCTACGTCTAGTCTGGAGGACAATCTGTCTTACTATAAATTTCTGCGTAGTTTATTAACTCCTCCTTTCTTTCAAATAACTTGAATAAATTAATTTTGCCTTTCTTAAAAATCGTTGAAGTAGTGTCACAACCTGTCATTGAATGCCAAAGTAAAATATGAGCTTGACAGTATGGGTTCAAACTTTGTGAAGAATACATTTTTGTTTCTAGTTTGATCTTTCAAGTTTCAAAAATTAGATGGTTTTATCAACAGGAGCTCGTGCAATCAATATTAGTAGCAAGTCTATGTCTTCACCCACAACAATATAAGTTCTTCTAGCGGATTCTTCGATTGCTGTTTTTTCTGACATTTTCTGTCATTTTAAGCTAATTTTATACAGCTGCAAATTTTTTATGCAGCATAGAAAGCTTGAGTAGCCTTGTGGGTAGAGCACTGGCTTCTTGCGTGTGGGGTCCCTGGTTCGAATCCAGGTTCGGACGAGGGTCCGCTCACCAAGCTTTGAGTTCACCTAGCTCTGAATAGGTACCTGATTTAAATCAGGGGTAAAGTGAGTCGTGGAACTAATCACTCCACACTCGTATCCACAATGATTAAAAAATTGCAATGAAGCTCTCTACCAGCTTCAACCCCTAGACCCGTACAAGGGTTGTCGTGGGATTGGTTTATAGAAATGAATCGTTACTTGTTGTTGGCATTCGCAAGGAATTATTCTTGACTTGTTGGAACAATCATGGGACCGACAATGAGAATATTAGCGGGTGAAAATTTTTTCGCATATCAACGACGTTGCTCTGCAGCTTTGATATTTGTTTGATTATCGTTATAACCATCGAATACAATCACGACATTATAACCATAATACTTTTGTTTATGAACACAAGTATCAACACTTGCATCAAATGTTTTTTCTTTATTCCACAAAGTTCGATGTAAAAGAATCAAAACAACACTCATGTACCAGTGAATTCACTAGTAGAGAAATTATATTCCTCAAAGGTAGCTCACGTGCTGAACTATATGATATGCTGATAGAAAAAGAAAAGCACAATCCATGAGGTGGCTTTGGTTTTTTCAAGGTTATGTTGAAGGTTTTGGTAGTTAGGAAATTAGAAAAAGCCCTCATAAGGTGTTTAAAGTTCAAAGAGGTAATTTTCTATTTTCTATTGATTGTGGTAGTTTACACTCGTTATTTTCTCCCTTTAGTTTGAGCTGTTTTTTGCTACCATAGCAAATATAGGAACCTATGTCAATCTTAGCGAATGCACTGCTGTTTTGCACTAGATCATTGTTTTTGCGGCATTGCTCTTTTCTGTTCTATATCGGTGCAAAAATTGGCACCTGATATACAGTGGCTCACAGCTTATTTGATACAGTGCTTCTTTAAAAAATTAAGTTGCAATAACTCAAAAAATAATAACAATATCAAAAAAATTTGAACACCATTTTGAAGGCAATTGTTTGTTATTTATTAAACAAGTTTATATTTGTTACAAAGTTGCTGTTTTACATCTTAAAAAACAAAATAACTAAAAATAATAACAAATTTCATGTCACAGCTTATTTGATACAGTTTAATTAAACATTAAAATTGTTTTGAATTATGAGGTTTCCAGTTGATTTCAATACTTTGTTTGATAGTCTTTAGACTTAAGCAGAGCCTGGAGCCTATTCGGCATTGAATCAACGAGTTTTTTTGTGATGTCAGGAGTAATTTTTTGCCATACCTCTAGCAATGCTTTCTTCAGGTTTTGTTTATTAGAAATCTTGTGTTTTCTAATGCTGTTATCCAACAAAGTCCACAGATTCTCAATGACGTTCATATCTGGTGTCTGTGCCGGCGGAGACATCAAATGAGGGCAATCCCAAATTAGCCAGAATTGCACAATTCCCGACTTGTGCCTTGGATCATTGTCTTGGTACAACCGAAATTGGTCGCTAACACCCAGTTTTTCAGTGCTTTGCAGCAAATTGTTTTTGAGTACATCAAGGTACTTTGTTTGGTCCATTGTTTCCTCAATAAACTTTAAATTTCTGCCTCCCGCTGCAGACATGCAGGCCCAAACTATCACATTACCACCACCATGCTTCACAGTAGCTTTGAGGTTCACCTTGTTTTGCTCAGTGGTTGCCTTGCGCCAGACATATGACATCCCGTCGGAGCCAAAAATGTTAAACTTGGTCTCGTCCGCAAAAATAACCGTATTCCAGAACGCGGATGGCTTTCCCACATGCTCTTTGGCAAAGGCAAATCGGCTTATTGTATTTTTTTTGGAAATGAAAGGCTTCCTACGAGCTACTCGGACCCTGAAATCATGTCGCGAAGCACTCGTCGGATGGATTCAGCACTACATGACTTCCTTAATTCACGATGAACCTCAGTAACCAATTTTGGAGTAGAAATCTTTGTGTTTGCTTTCATTTTCCTTACAATGTATCGTTCGTCGGATACGGTGAAAATATTGTTTGGCGCATTTCTCCTCTTATTTTCTACCCGATTTTCGTGTAGGAAGCGCTCAATTATGTGCTGCACTGAAGAGACACTCAAATTCACACTTTCAGCAATTTTTCGAAATCTTTGTCCTTTTTTAAAGTGGTTTAATACCAATTCGCACTGTTCAATTGTGGTGCGATGACCCATTTTACAATTTTGGCTCATTTTGGTACTTCAACTTAAAAGATCTTGCTAAAAATTACTTAAGCCAATGTCTAAACACAATCAAAAATTTAAGAAACAAAAATAAGACAGATTAACTCCGCGAGAAATAGAAGTTTATTCGCATTGAAGTGGCTGTATCAAATAAGCTGTGAGCTGCAATTTTTCTGCGCCAGTGGTATTTCTCTTTTACGGGACGCCGAGGAATATTGCTGGAACATTTTTGGTTTGCATTGTATTCGTCGAACATGCATCTAGTCAAATACGTTTAAATTTTTTGAATAGGGTTCTTTATTTCAAAGTTACAGTGATTTGCATTTTTAAAAATTCATTGTATCAAATAAGCTGTGAGCCACTGTATGTTACATTTGTGATATTTAATTCAACATTCAACATTCAAAGCATTTATAAATAGCCGTCTTTTGGTTTTTACTGATTTTCGAAGAAAATTAATATTAAACTCGTTGAGCCGAAAAGTCATCATGTATATATCTATATATATATATATATATATATATATATATATATATATATATATATATATATATATATATATATATATATATATATATATATATATATATATATATATATATATATATATATATATATATATATATATATACATATATATATATATAGCAAAATGATTAAGAGAAATAAAATCATGTATCTGGAGTGGATGATCCGATTGAGCTAAAATTTTCGGAGAACATAGATGTATAAAGTGGGTAGGTCCATAATTTGCTAGTATTCAGATATCTTTAACCTTTTAAAGGCGGCGGACATTTTGGTGAATTTTTAGGTACTCCTATATTTCCAAGCAGTGGGAATTTTTGTTAAAAAAAGTAATGGGAATGAAAACTTATTATGTTTTAAGCTTATTATGTTTTGAACCTTGTGTAGGCGCTGAAAGCCTTAAAGTAGGCAAGGATTTTTTTTTCAAATTTTGATTTGTCATAACTTCTAAGAAAACCAATGGATCATCGTGAAATTTGCAGAGCGTATTGATATAGACCAAGATTTAACACACATGACTATGCGGGCAACTATGCAGCTACAGCAGGCTTCTAAAAAAAAAGAATTCTTCAAATCATCGACCATCCTGAAAAATTTTTGATCATCGAAAATTAATTCTAATTATTGATAAATTTTGTCCAACAAGTCAAATAAAAATTTTCGCAATTCCGCGGCTGACAAGAACGGCAACTCATGATCAAATTACCTCTGTTTTCAGCACTCGAAACTTCTGTCCACAAGAACTGACAACTGGATAATGTGATCAATATGAAATTTACAGGGCATGTCGGAATTAGCTATGACCCAGTTTGATAGAAGTGATTTTGAAATACGGGCAATACTGTGGCAGTGGTGCCATTTTGAGAAATTACCGAGAAAAAAACCTATAACTTCCGATTTAGCCACAAGATTTTAGTAGGTGAACCTTGCTCTAAGACAGATTTAATAGAAATTTGGTGGAAAAATTGGTACAGAGCTGCAAGCTATAGTGATTTTTGTTTCCTAAATATTGTAAATTTGCTCAGGAAATAAAGGTTTTTCCCCTATAACTTCCGATGCAGCTACGAAATCAAAAGGAAATTCATGTGATAAGTGGATCTTGTTGCATTTCTAATTCTGTAGGAATGTCGTTGAAAAATTGTGAAAGGGATGCCAGATATGATGAATTTCGTAATTTATTTACATATCTTTATCAGGCGATGTTGTCATAAAATTTCCAGATGGGAGCGAATCTGCAATGACAGTTAACAACAAATATTTTGGTTTCGAAAATTTGAAAAGTTTTGAGGATGGTTGGTAGGATAGTTTTGACGATTCAATCGAAACGAAATTCGAACGCATGATTGCCAGCACCGGACAATTTCGTAAATATTTTTCCAACAGATGCTGCCATTTTGTATTCATAAGCAAAGCATTTACAATAAAATAAGCAACCGATATTTAAATTTTCCGAATTTTGGAAATTTTTCGAATGGCAACCCCAGACATAGTTTAATTGCTGAAACTTTCGATGATATGCTGCTTTGTTGGACAAATGTTGCCAGCACTGAACATCTTCATCATTTGTGTTATAGGAAATGCTGTCAGAAAATGATGTTTGTTTCTTTGAGTCAGAAATGGTTGATATGATACTACAGAAAAGTGTATTACGTCTTCACACATTTTTAAGTCACTCAAAGATAATTTCTTCGAAAATCACTTATCTAGCAGCTCTGATGCGCTAGACTTTTTACGCATTCTATTCTCATCGAGGAGTGACAACGGGTATGAAGTTATTTCATACTCCAAAAATACTTATGCATTGAAATAGTAATAAAGGATCAATAGGTACTTGTCCATTATGCATTTTAATAGATTTGGACACTGTTAAAAGAGGAAGCACTCTATCAGCACGTTTTAGTTGAATGCTATCGAATTATCGAGCAGTCATTTTTTTAATGGAGATGAGGCCAACTTCATAAGCATTGTGACAGTTAATTTAACATAGCCGACAACTCCACTTGATATTGACATTGTCTTCAGAATTTCAGAAATAGTGTTACAACCTCTTTTTCCATTTATCCTGGAGTGTGGTAGATATGTTCGTTTATTTTTTTGTTTTTATGGGCCTCTGAAACAAAAAAATCAAACTCACAGATATGCCAAGTCGTAATCAAAGTCGGATAATATAAACATGCCGTTGAAAGAGTGTATACCGTTTGTTACAATTGTGTAGATCAATTGATTTCAAAAACAGTTATCGTTACAAGAAAAAGCTATAAAATATTTTTTAAAGAAAAATTTTTAAGCTATAAATTCGTCATATATTGTTTTTCTGTACAGGTGACCGTTAATGAGATATTTGCGAAACGTGACCTTTGACCCCGTATAAAAATTAACGCAGAACTCGGATCGATGGGGACTTTTGACATTTTGTTCAGCCCGCCAATACCAAGGTTCACACCAAAATCCTGTTTTCCCCTAATTATTCTAAAGCACCATGTCAAATTTCCCTGGACTATACTTTTTCTGGGTAGGCTTCGACAATAGCAAACATGAACATTACATGGAACCATAGAACGGTTGGATACGTGCTGAAAACAATGCCCGAAAACTTGCCACCCTCCTAACAACTTCGCGTCGTTTTTAGCTCTTGCCGGGGCACCAGCGATAGTATCTGCATCGTTTATATGGGCGGATTGTAGAGCACTTGTACGTACGAGTGATTTAGAGCTGTTCACATGGTGAACAGCGATATGAAATGAAACAAGGATACGTGAATTTCAAGTTATGCATGAGTGGAAGAATTTACGCGAAAGGAGAATCCGTGGGCTTGTAGTAATATGCTTCAATTTAGAAATGAGACGAGAAGCCAGTGACAGCTCCTCTGCCAATAACGATGAGGTGCTGTCGATGCCTGGAGATGTTTTGTTTTGTTTCTTTATGATTACGGATAATGAACTACTTAGTTTAAGTGATTTTTGGAAATTCAAATTTTCGTGGAAAATAAACATGAGTATTTTTTATTTTGATTTTGTAAGAACATGATGATAATTTAATTGGTACTACGGATAATGATGCTGCGCTAAATTTGGAAATATTTCGATTTATCAGGAATGCTTTTATGTTATTATTCAATGACGACTCCGTAATTTTTTCATTGAATTTGTTCCCCCGAGCAATTCAAAAGTCATGCTTATAAATGCAGTTAAAGCGCTATTGAAAAACACTCGAAATTATTGCTGATAAGCTCTGAAATTGAATATAAAAACAAACTGAAAAATAGTTACTGTACATTTAGTTTAGTTGTGGCATTTATGTACAACTGTTGAAGTTGCTGCTATTTAGACCCATCCAGTTTCCTCATGGTTAGAGATGGGCTTATACTAATATTTCGAGATATTACCTAATACGAATATATTAGTGACACGATATTATAATATCTTAACTAATATTAATATATTACTAATATTTGGTTTTAATAATTTCTCGTAGCGCGGCATTATGTGTGTATTTTGATTTCATGAGCATAAATGAAAGAGTTCGACTAGAATCGGTACCAAAAAGATATTATGCACCTGCCACCCTTTCAATTGCAATAGTAATAATTGGAATAGTTAAAATTTTATATTACTCAAAAACATCAATTTCTATTCGCCTACTTCCAAGCTTTCGTCTCGTTCCCACTAGTAACGTAGCCCATGAACCCTTCAATATGCTCATCACATTTGAACATTCACTTCACCTATTGTGAATTTCACACTGCAAATTGTCCGTTCATAATTGTTTTACTATATGAGAACTACGATCAATTTTCTTCTATTATCATTTCAAATCCCAAATAAATACATCCTGCTGTGAAAAACCTATTTATTATCACCTTTATATAACTCCATCAACTAATATTCGACAAACATTTTATTAAACATATTCAAATTTTTAGTTCAAGAAAAATCGCGAATGCAAAAACGGCTCTCCCTTACGATCCATATGAATTCATAAACACTATTTCCATCCACGCATCAATTTATTCAAACCTAGGTGCGTTCACAAAATTCATTAATCAACAGAATATTTTACTTCTTATTTTACTCCATTTAAACATACACCCATTTAACACACATATATCGGAAAAATTTAGCTCCAAATTAACTCATTAAACTTGCCTCATAATTAATTCATTTGACTTTTCCTACGTGTGATACATATGTATGTCATTCTAGCAACTATCATACACTATTTTAGCCACACAACATTGAGCAGATATGCGCAATCGTATTGAATGTTCCATCATTATGCGCCAAGTTATAATCTAATGACAAATAATTAATGAATATAATCGTTAACATCACTAAAACGATATATTCCCTAACACCAAACGATAGTTTGAATATTTTTCCTACTCCGAATTCATTATTTGCCTTTTTCATCCGTTGCATCTTAAATCCCGTCATTTACATTTGCATCGATATACATAATTGCATGGATGTACCTCATTTGCACCCTCATGCCGACTCTAATTGTCTGCTTTATTTATGAGTCAAAGGTTCTTAGTACAACCGAAGCATGTTCACATTATATTAACGGTGGCATTTCAGTGATTAGTTTTGTAGAAAGGACTGGCACTGGGAATAAATTTTATGACATTGGATTGCCACTAGTAGGTAACGAACCGACCCACCGCAATAAAAAAACAAGATAATAGGCCTGTTCGCGTACCGGAATCTACTAAAATAGATTCGCAACAAGTCGTTTTTGTACTCTTGCTGCAAGCAAAATTTTGGCACAAAAAGAAGCCAGCTACAAAAATAGGTTGCTGCTCCAGTACTCGAAAAGAGTATCTGCACATAATTACATCACCATCGGTTACCATTAATTATTAATAGTCGCCAAACTTTTGCTGAAAATATTCTCATTCTTCAGTTTAGCAAGATGCCTGCATCCGAAAACTATTCTTCGTTTCGAATCATAGAATTTGCAAATTACTCCCTTGATTGTATTACTTCACTCAAGAACAATATCAGTTTTTTGATTCACCCAACCATACGTACGAACATACATATATCGACAAAACTTACCTCCAAATCAACTCATTAAATTTGCCTGATTCACATTTGCGCTCATACATACATCATTATATGAGCGATCTTACACTATCCTAGCCATAACATATATCCTGTCAATAGTTAAATAACTTTACGAAACGTTCATCAGCATCACTAATACGATATATTCACTAACCCCTGGACTAATGCCTTAAAAGCATTCCCTAATGCCTTAACTAATATCAAATATTAGTTAAGGCATTCACTAATGCCTTAACTAATGTCAAATATTAGTTAAGGTATTCACTAATGCCTTAACTAATACCAAATATTAGTTTAGAGTCTAAACTAATATAATATATTAGTTTAGAGTCTAAACTAATATAATATATTAGTTTAGAGTCTAAACTAATATAATATATTAGTTTAGAGTCTAAACTAATATAATATATTAGTTTAGAGTCTAAACTAATATATTATATTAGTTTAGACTCTAAACTAATATATTATATTAGTTTAGACTCTAAACTAATATATTATATTAGTTTAGACTCTAAACTAATATATTATATTAGTTTAGACTCTAAACTAATATATTATATTAGTTTAGACTCTAAACTAATATATTATATTAGTTTAGACTCTAAACTAATATATTATATTAGTTTAGACTCTAAACTAATATATCCTAATATATTAGTTTAGACTCTAAACTAATATTTGATATTAGTGAATGTCTAAACTAATATTTGATATTAGTTAAGCCATTAGTGAATGCGTTAACTAATATTTGGCATTAGTTAAGGCATTAGTGAATGTCTAAACTAATATTTGACGTTAGTTAAGGCATTAGTGAATGCTTTTAAGGCATTAGTCCAGGGGTTAGTGAATATATCGTATTAGTGATGCTGATGAACGTTTCGTAAAGTTATTTAACTACTGACAGTATATATGTTATGGCTAGGATAGTGTAAGATCGCTCATATAATGATGTATGTATGAGCGCAAATGTGAATCAGGCAAATTTAATGAGTTGATTTGGAGGTAAGTTTTGTCGATATATGTATGTTCGTACGTATGTTTGGGTGAATCAATAAACTGATCTTGTTCTTTTGAGGGAAGTAATGCAATTAATGGAGACGAAAATACTTGCAAGTTCCAAAATACTCGATACGAGTATTTTCGTATCGAGTACTCGTATCGAGTATTTTGGAACTTGCAAGTATATTCGTATCGCGTATTTTTGTATAGAGTATTTTCGTGTTTGCGAGTATTTTGGGACTTTAGGTTTAGGTTTTTAGGGCAAAAGTAGCTGAAATCGGACAAAATCGGCCAACTTTGGGTTAGAGTTGTTTGGGACATAACGGGCCAAGACCTATTGCTGTGATACAAAAATTTAGGTTTTGTAAGGGAGGAAGGCGTTTTTTGGCCATCATTTGTCAAAAACTGCCTTTACAGCGCTTTCTATGATTGAAAGTGATCGGGGAGTATATTAGTGATATTTTAAGGGCGAAAAAATGTTGTTGGGACAAATTGGGCAAGTATTTTATTCAATTATTCCTAAAGTTTTTAGGGCAAAAGTAGCTGAAATCGGCCAATTTTGGGTTAGAGTGGTTTTGGACATAACGGGCCAAGACCTGTTGCAGTGATACAAAAATTTCGGTTTTGTAGGGGAGTAAGGTGTTTTTTGGCCATAGTTTGCCAAAAGCTGCCTTTACAGCGCTTTCTATGATTGAAAGTGATCGGGGAGTATATGAGTGATATTTTAAGGGCGAAAAAATGTTGTTGGGACAAATTGGGCAAGTATTTTATTCAATTATTCATAAAGTTTTTAGGGCAAAAGTAGCTGAAATCGGCCAATTTTGGGTTAGAGTGGTTTTGGACATAACGGGCCAAGACCTGTTGCTGTGATACAAAAATTTAGGTTTTGTAAGGGAGGAAGGGGTTTTTTGGCCATCATTTGTCAAAAACTGCCTTTACAGCGCTTTCTATGATTGAAAGTGATCGGAGAGTATATTAGTGATATTTTAAGGGCGAAAAAAATGTTGTTGGGACAAATTGGGCAAGTATTTTATTCAATTATTCATAAAGTTTTTAGGGCTAAAGTAGCTGAAATCGGCCAATTTTGGGTTAGAGTGGTTTTGGACATAACGGGCCAAGACCTGTTGCTGTGATACAAAAATTTCGGTTTTGTAGGGGAGTAAGGGGTTTTTTGGCCATAGTTTGCCAAAAACTGCCTTTACAGCGCTTTCTATGATTGAAAGTGATCGGGGAGTATATTAGTGATATTTTAAGGGCGAAAAAAATGTTGTTGGGACAAATTGGGCAAGTATTTTATTCAATTATTCCTAAAGTTTTTAGGGCAAAAGTAGCTGAAATCGGCCAATTTTGGGTTAGAGTGGTTTTGGACATAACGGGCCAAGACCTGTTGCTGTGATACAAAAATTTCGGTTTTGTAGGGGAGTAAGGGGTTTTTTGGCCATAGTTTGCCAAAAACTGCCTTGACGGAGCTTTCGATAATTGGAAGTAGTCGGGGAATATAATAGTTAAATATTAAGGGCGAAAAAAATTTTGATAGAGACATTTGGGCAAAAACGTCCATGTTTTCCAAATTTTTTTTTTTGTTCAGCATGAATTCAGGGACCTTCCTGAGTTGTTTTGGGCGAAATTTCCATACAAATCCGGGAAAAAGCGGCTTAGTTTCTAAGATACGGCAAAATGAAATCTGCCGGAAAACCATCCGCAAAAACTGGAAGTAACTGTTCAGATCCTTTTTGGCTCGACAGTTGGCTTCTCCGGCTGTGCTGAAGTCCGCCTCGTGACTGCACTCCAACCCTACCGGGGTTGTGACTCATATCCAGCCTTACCGAAGAGGTTGGCCCCCTAGTGGGTGTATGTTTAATAGACTAAATTTTTTTTTTTAAATTTCTTCATAAAATTTTCGATAAACTTCATGCTTTAGTGTGGCGAAGTGGAAAACCGACAGTTTTAGATTAGCCAGGAAAAGTTTGGTGTCAGAAATCGATTGATGAAAAGTCATATAGATGACAACAGGATTAGTTGGTCCTATCTTACTAAATGTTTCTATATTGGTAATTTGGAAGAATACAGGAGGTTTTTTATGCATATATTAAAATGAAAATCAAATTAAATCGGTTGATCTCCCTTAGATGGCTCCTAGATTGGAGAAAGACTTGCCAAATAAGTGACCGACCATTGGAAAGTTACGGACAAGCTGCACGAACTAATAACTCAGTATCCTTTCATGGTCATCTGCACCATCACCATTCTAGCCTGGGAACTTTGTGTCTGGTGGGTGGGGGAGAGCATATCACACCGTTTTGTTACACCACTACAAATCGTATGTACTTGTATGTAGTCATATATATCTACGAGTACATACTTCAAAAAATGGTAGCTAGTATTTTTGGAACAGGTATTTGGAACAGGTATTTTTTTGTACTCGTACTAGGAATATCTAGTATGTGAAAATGCGAGTACGACCCAGCTCTAGTAATAATGTGTAGATATTAGCTCTGTTCGCGTACTGCAGCAGCAACCTATTTTTGTAGCTGGCTTCTTTTTGTGGCAAAATTTGGTTTGCAGCAAGAGTACAAAAACGACATGCTGCGAATCTATTTGAATATGCTATAAAAACATTCCTGTTGCCTATTATCTTATTTTTTTCATTGCGTTGGGTCGGTTCGTTACCTATTAGTGGTAGTCCAATGTCATAAAATTTGTCCCCATTGCCGGTCCTTTCTACAAAATTAATCACTTAAATGCCGCGGTTAATTTAATGGGAACATGCTTCGGCTGTACTAAGAACCGTTGACTCACAAATAAAGAAGATAATTAAAGTCGGCATGAGGGTGCAAATGAGGTACCTCCATGCAATTATGTACATCCATGAAAATGTGAATGTAAAACATATACATGGGGACATTTAATATGCATCCTCATACAATGACCTCGTTTTCATAGTCAAAGGTTTCGATTACAGCCGCATGCAACTAATGGCGGCAATTTATGTACACATTTTTGTTTTTCAATGCTTGATTTAGTAAAAAGACACGGCATTGCGAACAAATTGATTGATAATAGAAAAATAAGAATAAAAAAATTTCACGCGAAACTAATATTTATATATTATAATACGTCACAATAAAATATTACTATTACCTAATATATTCAAATATTAGTAATATCTTAACTAATATGAATATATTAGTCCCACCTCTACTCATGGTCCAGAATTTGTAGCGATTTGAAAAAAGTGGCAGCCATCGGCAGAGCACATCAACTGAATCAAAGTCCAGTCAAAAGCTTGCCAAGGGGATTTCATCAGACTCTGACGGATGTTGGATTTCCGCTTTGATAGCTTTCTGCGAGTGGGGTCGGTCATGAAATATTGGGCGTATAGGCTCCAAGAAAATAAAGGGACGCTATATATGTACATATATTTCAATCGTCATGAAAATATACTAGCCGGAATCCAAAACAGGAAAAAGGGGAAGTGGCTTTTGTTTGTTAAGGACCAGATTTAGCTCTCAGGCATGGGATGCCAGACCTAGCTGAGACGTGAAAAAAATACTTATGCAAGCAATATGTAAAAGAGTTAAAAATATCGAGAGAATAAACCTACAGTGGAAGAAAAATGACTCACCTCGGGCGTGTTGAAATGGGAACAGTTGCTTGATTTAAATTACGACAAATTTGCTGAAAAAATACGGATTAGGGTGTTAGTCGTTTTTTTGCTCAACGTGACTAACTCAATGAAGAATATGTATTTTAAGAATTTAATAACATGGATTGTGTCTATAAACAATCAAGTGTAAGAAAATGTGATAGTATTTCATCAAGTGGGTTACCAAATTTCAGTTTACTTTGATAACCAGAAATCAATGAATTGGCCCTCTTATTGGGGTCAGACTCATTCAAACTTTCCATATCAGATCCTGGCTGGCTGGCTGGCTGGTACAAATAAATAATACATATATTGACTTCGGGTTGTGTACAGAAGGGAAACCCCCAATTTTGAGGTCTGTCTGTCTCAGATACCCCATGGAGTCAAGGGAGCAAATGACGTGGTTTTTGTTATCTACGGACCTAAAAATTCCTCTTCATTTGCTCAAACTGAAGACACGTGGTGGCAGGACCACGCAAATCCCACGTAATTCAACAACAGCTTGAGCCAAACCCCGTACAACTTGTTAGGCCCTGAACAAAAACAAGTCAAATACGATGGTGAAGCTTCCACACAAACAGTTGGTTCAATCAGCAATTTTCCTTTGGAAAAATTGCTGGTTATTATAAACTGAAGAAGAGAAAAAATAAACGATAAATAAATGTTATTTGACATATCTTTTACATACATATATAATCCAATTACTGAATAGAATATAAAAATAAGAGGAATTAGAAATAAATAATAAATAAAACAAAAAATTCAAAAAAAAACATGCGGCAGACTACCAAACTGTTCGTTGTTTTGTTGCGCAGATAAACGCAATTACGGTGAATTTAAAATATTTACTCGCAAATTGTACACAAAATACATGAGAAGAACGAGTGCCCGGGTTGCTTCACAAACGAATTCGAGTTCAGTTTCTGAGATAAGATTCGCTTCTTATGGAAAAGTTTGGTAAGAAGGAATTTGCTATAAAAAAAAAGTGAACTATGCAAAAAACAAGAAAAATAAAAAAATATGTACTTTGAGAACATAAGAGGAACAGAAACTTAAAAAACAGGACACAAGTCAAACTTTCTGCAGAGGACTCCAAAGCATTATTTCAATAGGTGAAATAATTTCACCTATTTAAATAATGCATTGGAGTCCTCTGGCTTGTAAACTCAAAATTTTGAGCTATGAGCAACATTTTGAGCTTTGCTGATCTTAACTCCACTTTGATATTAGCAATTTGTTTGGGAAGAATTGGAAATTGTCTATGGTAATATGGACAAAAATATGAGAACAGTAACGAAAATGGTCGGTATCAAAAGTTTAAAATGCTGCACATGCTACATAATCAGTGTCTAGCACATATTTAGTAGAGTTCTGAAGTGTTGGGCAAGAAGTATCAAAATGCCTGTGGTAGTGTCGGTAGGAGCCAGTTTTGTGAACAAGACCGGGATCAAAATTATCCGTGGCAGCCCATAGATGTGATTACTTATGTCAACTCATCAATTTGGTGATGTTCCGACGAAAACACATCTAAAATTTTATAGGCAGTGTGACCTTATTGTTGAAAAGTGGCGGTCCTATTACAGGCTAAAATCGCTTGAATTTGCTCAAAATGCATTTCAGCCACCAACACCTCACTAACGTTGGCCCTTCCAAGCTTCCCGATATCATTAAGCAACTACAAGGGTTTCCTTCCTCCCAAAGAGAGATATTTCCGCAATTGATGAAGTTTTGATGAGTCACTCGGTAGAAATTGAGGGTGATAGTGGCCACAGTGCTCACTTCCGGAAAGTAGTTTCTATTGTGATGGAGCTCAAGTTCAGTCATCACGACTTGTACGATATGTTAGTCAAATTTTCTACTCAACGTGAAGGATAATAATGGAAGAATATTGTGAGAAATAATAATATTGTAAAGTGCGGTAATAAAGTTTCAAAAAATGTTTGTTAATAGTTATCATACAATGTTTAAAATTTCGATTATGATTCGATTTTTTACCTATTTGGAAAGTCCACTGAAGCGCCAAATACCATAAGCTGAATGATTTTTGTTGTACCTGTTGGGTGAAATAGTTCTCCACCACACGCATAAAATAACGGACAACTAACGCTTATGCAAGCATAGAATATTTGATACGAGAACATGGATCGTTTTGTGGAATTGTAAAAAAAAATTCTATTTTAATCATCCCACTCAATGAATTCCAATCCTTTTAGTACGTTTTACCCCGCCTTGAAATCAAAGAGATTCATTGCATAAAAGATGTGACAATTTTGGCTGCAATGTGAATGCTGATCTGTGGCAAATGGAAGAAGGCTTCAAAAGAGCGTAGTTGACTTGTCAAAACAAGTCGTTTTGCTCAAGCAAAGACAAGTGATGTCCGGCGGCTCAGTGCTGGTAGTTTAATGTTCTTTGGATTCAGGGTTCTATCTGCAAAAAGGGAAACTTTTTTGATGGTTTAAAGTTTATCTTCCTCCTATCTTTTATAACGAACAACATTTTATTATTTATATCCAACATTTTCACTTACTTGCTTCAACCTCTAAACCCAAAAAGGATTGTCGTAGGATAGCTTTACTTTTTGCTTACTTGCTGGAATAAAGAAAACAAAGTGTTAAAAATATGAAGTAAGTGAATTTAATTTTGGAATGTATGTTAGAATGTAAAGTCAGTCGATAGCAGTAAAAATTAAGATAAACGTAGAAGCGCCAAACTTCTATTAATTTTTTGTTTTTGAATTATTTTATGTTCCCTTTGTTGACTACTTACACTATATAATTTTAGTTCAATTAAACGGTGATCAGCTGGGACTCTTATTTTCTTTTTCGTAGTGTTGTCCCTGTTTGAAACACAAGATGAATTTACACCCGCTAGATGTGAACAAAAAAAAACTAGTACTTAATTTGTCTAGACTAGGATTTGAGTGCCACTACTGAATTGCACTAATGCGTCATATTTGACGAATGCATGCTGAATCGTATTTTGACGTTTCGCCATCGATGTTAACATCACCCGATGAAATTAATTTCTGGAGGTTTTATATTTAGATTTTGTGTATTTATTTTAATTATTTAATGTGTTGAGGAAAGAATTAATAAAAAGAAAACTCTTGCGTGAGCATCATGGAATTTACACTAAAATTTTCAAAAAATATTTATGTCTTTTGTCATACAAAAACGATTTTTCGCGAACTTCTTCAATCAATTTTTCATCCATTTTGAATTTAATGCCTCGAACGGAATTTACACTTCAATTTTAATAGCTGTTCGGTCAGCTACTGTCAAACAAATTCCAACTGATGCAGTGTGCAGTGTTTTTAGAAATTACTCTAAACGATTCAGTGCAGTGCAGTGAATGTGAGTTGCCACATGGAATCACATGAGCTCTAAATTTCACTGCAGTCCAGTACACTAAACTGCATCGCAATATGTTTCAGGCTTTAGTATTAAACAACATCGATGACTAGTCGGCACTAAATCTCAAACAGAGTATAAAATTCTGTCGTGGTTACGGCCGTTTTCAACGCCACAAAGGAAAATAATCTATTATATATACTTATTAAACTAAAACAGTTTTTAATTTGTTTGCTATTATGACTACTTGTCGAATTTGAAAAACAGTCAAAAAAGACGAAAAAGTTACAGAAAAAAATATGGGATGAAAAACCGACAGAAAACAATGATAATACTGAAGTTATTCTAAATCTAAAAATATTTTTTCTATACACTGCTTGCTTCGCTCACCAACCCCCAGACCATTTACGATTTTAAATTGTACATTTTACTGGACGTATGTATTAAAGCCGTGCGAAAATCAATAAAAGTTCACAGTCGCAGAGATCAATTTTTTTGTTTACTTAGATCTGTAGAAAATGTTTCATCCAAACCTCGACAAATATTTCAACGTCGTTTAACAAAAAAAATGGATGATCATGTTCTGCGGGTCTCATTTTCCTTTCCTTCTCATAACGCTTCCTCAAAAACGATGTTCTTTATAATTTTCTCTTCCGTACGACATTCTAAAATAAAAATATAATCCGACCAAATTTCCAAAACGTTTTTTATTAATAGAGAGAGAGAGTTGTGGTTGAGCTAATATGATGCTGTATTAATTATTCATTTTTGAATAACATTTATATAGGATGATAAAAATGGTTTTTCTTGAAATTATGTGGAATCATATTGACGTTTGTACTTTTAGTTTACAGCTTTGTAAGCATGATTAAACCTTCGAAACCTTTTGGCACAGGATATTGAGTGTCATTTATGTCACATCAAACCTTAGTTTTGGCTAACGTTTAGTGTGATGTTGGCCGCGCACAGCGTTTCTGTTGTTATTGCAGAAAATTATCAACAAAAAACTGTATTTGTTTTATACACTTAGTTTTACTTGAATTCACCTCTTCAAAACATAAGTTTGACTATAACTTTATTTTTTTTTAGCATAATTTGAATTAAATAAGTCTAATGTCAACAACTGTGATTGAATTGACCGCAACTGAGCTGATGCTGCCAAAAGTTCAAGCTTGTGGAAAAATTGATTACCAATTAATTTTGTAGATCTAAAAGAGTCTACTACGTCTTTGAAAGAACTAACTGAGGTAAAATTAATAAACATCTTCCTTTTTCCTTTCTTCTTTTTCTCTCATTTGACTAGTTTGCATATTTTCTCACAGCAAGAATAAATGGTTTCATCCACTTCGTATTCAATTCAACGACTTTCACGAAAACGAAACCAAAACGATTGGCATGATAAAAATGAATACCTGTACGTTATAATTTCAATAATGTGAAACTGAACGACGGAAGATATAACGATAAATCATGATGTAATCAATTTTCTTCTATCCTGTCTGTTTTTTAACCAAGATTTGCAATGAATTCCACTGTTGGTTTGGCATTTTTTTTTTAGCTATATCGACTCTACAGTATCTACTCCTGGCATAGTGAAAACGATAAGTAAAATGGTTCCTACGATATTTCAGTGAAGAACCAAGTCAATATTTTCAAGTTGGAATTGAATTGCAGAAAACGTGAACGAAATCAATCAAGTGATAGTTGATGAGAAAATCGTCACATTTGCGTGCAGGAAATTTGTTGACAACAAATTCATGATTTCTTCTTGATTGATGATAGGAGAATCACGTTGAATTGAAAATGTCAAGTATTCTGCTGGTGTGGTTAGTACTAAGGGAAAATCATAAGTCTGTGGAAATATCTGTCAGGTTTTTTACAACAACGAAGACCTTGACGTTTTTTTAAAGTGTTGACGTTGATGAATTTCAAACAATTTGAGATATTTTTGGTGCAGAACAGCTTTTATGGTTTTTTTTTCTGGGGAAAATCAAAAAATTTTAATGTTTCTAAGCATTTTGATTATAATTTTTGAGATCTGAACTTGTTTGAGACCACATTATGAGGCTCTAATTTCAGGCGCCCAGTGTGGGTAAAATACCATGAATATTCTCAATATGTAATTTTTGAGTTTCAATGGTCATGAAATAAAAATTATAACCCACAATTATAACACTATAGCACCTTTTCGAAAATAAAATTGAAAAAATAACTTGATTTTAACGTGTATTAAGTGAAAGGCTGTGTAATCAAGTGATCTGAGGACTCAATTATTTCATTTAGGGTGAGTGAAATTTGAGTGTATTTGGTAAGAAACAAAGAATTTCTACTTCATGAATTTTAAAGATTTTAAGTTGATGGAAAGATTAATGTCTTAAAATAAAAGCTTATTTGTTCCAATACTATTTCGATCAATAAAAATTAATGCCTTTCATGGGCTAGTTAGTTTCCAATTTAAATTGATTTACCTTAGCTATCGAAATAAATCAAACATATTCAAATATTAATGCGTTTTTAAACAAGTTGTGATTTGAATAAATGCAGAAGCATTCATTTGCTTGATATAAAGTGGTGAAAAGTATTGTAATTTAGCTCATTTGATATTGTTGAAAAGGAACTAACTTACATTGATAATAATAGAGCCCGTTGAGCAAACTGGTATGTGACAAAAAATTATTGTAAACTGATTTTGATATGAATTTCTTGAAAAATAGAGAATATTGTCATAAATAATTGTGTCGACTAAAAATAGTTTCTAGGATGTAAATATTTTAAATACTTTTCCGGAATCACAGCAGTTTCAATTTATTCTTATTAGAAACAGATGGATTCCTTAAATGATTCTTTTTCTTGGCTTTAATGCCTTTAAATTGAATAACCCCAATAAACAATCTATCAAAATATACGATGCCACATCGAAATCTCTTAGCTGAAGGATTAATATGTTTTCAACTCACCTCTATACCATTCATTTTTACAAATAAAATCCCATTCGAAATCCCACCAAACTACTGAAAATCACAACAACAACAACTCATTCGATTCCATTCAAATTAGCCAATTCAATTGAACGCTTGCTATTCACAAATTCCAGTGCGAGCCTAAATAGATTAATTAACTTGCTCGCTGTACCGAAACAGAATACACGGGCTTGTCTATAGTTTACTCTCAAATCTCTCAAGGACAAGACAATTAGCACCAGGGGTACTAATTAATGGTGTTGGCAGGCTACACCAAGCACCAAGACGATCACCGCGCGCTATCTGTCTGTTTCTCGAAATCTCTGATGGGGATAGAGGTGCTGTCTGCAATGATGCTGGCCCGATTTCGAACATCGCCGTCAAACGGGTGCTGGAGCTGGAGTAAGTTCTTTCGAAATAAACCAACCAGATAAGTTAATGGATATGATGATGATTAATGGCTTGTGGTTTCTGTAAATAATCTCTATTTTGACGATATTTTGAAAGCTCAGACGAATTTTTTGGTGAGAATTTCACCAAATTGTCCAAACTTAATTGGTTTAATTGAAGATGTGCATGAAAGCGTTGATGGTAGACTTAGTTTTTGATCGAGTGTTTAGTTAAACAACAAAGTTTTATTTCAAATTGACGACTTGTGATGAATATTAAATACACTTTGAAAGAGTCTTTATTAAAAGTAATTACAGATTTTCCATTTTTATGTCTGTATTATTTTCAGTCTTTCATTCAAAATTTAAACTTGACTTTGAGAAATTCATGTTTTATCATACTGGATGAATAAATAATATCTATTAAATTTATTGATGAAAACCAAGAATTTTACACTCAAAGAAGAAAAATATTTTTGTTGCGGAAGCGTAAAATTATGAATGACGGAAAATTTCAAAAAATCTGCACATAATCATTGATGAAAAATCGAATCGACAGAAAGTTAATTTTTTTTTCATACAAGTCTACATTTGTATCAATTTGTCGAATAGGGACTACTACTTTTATGAATAATAAAGCCAGTTCGTGTCCAAATCAAATATCTAATTCAAAAATGAATTCCAATCTGAGTGACATATTATTTTAATTCGCACTTATTTATACTTTTCGTATTTTTCCGCATCTTTGCTCAAAAGTTATGTGGCTCAATTTCTCAAAAATGTACTAAACCTAGTCATTCAACACATACTACAAAAAAATACCCATGCTCTAAATCATTTCTTCTCTGAGCTCATCAACGTTCATAGCCACACTCCGGAATAAATTCATCATTTCTTGTTGTACAAAGTCAACATAAATTTCCTAAAGAAAATATTCATTCATCACCATCTAACTCTGTCTGTCCACCTACCACTTCATCCACTCAGAGCCACTTCAAACATTAAATCCAATACTGTTATGTAAAATATAGCCTAAAGTGTTAAACTGAATTATTCGACATGTTCTGTGTAAACATTTCAGGTTCGTAGCTCCTTAGCACCAATAGAGACAGCCGTTAAGCCTGGGCTTTATTTGTCAATGCCAGTGGTGTACCTGTTAATTAGAAGCACGCAAGCCATACTGACAAGTCGGTATAACAAATCGCTAGTACTCATACGATACAATTTACACAAATCGTCAGCATCGTACTTGAGTATTACTGCTGGTTTTCGTATGGTGGTTGCTTACATTTTCATTGATACATCGTCATTGTTTCCCCCTGCCCCCAATCCCCATTAATCCCTTTTTACATTCGAATAGAAAACGGTTTGGATTTCGAATAAATGAATGGGGTGTAGTGTGTTATAATTGTTTAGGTGGAGCTGATGTATTGAAGGATTTGCATAGGAAATAGTGATTATAATGAATTCGTTGAAAAAATGAAGGAAATAAAGTCAAAACCACGGTCGAGATGGATTGTTCCAATAAGTATGAAAAAATAGCAGAACTATGTATTTACTTATTCAAAAAATTTTCCCCACACAATCTTCTCAGTTTTCAATTATTATTCTTCAGTTAAACTCCCATTCGTATCATAAAGAAAATTAAAGTTATCTATCGGAAAACTGTAATTCACGGCGTTTATTATAGATTTCATTTATAAGTTTTGTAACGATCTTTTAGTTGTTTAATAAAAAGTTGTAGATCATCATCATTTTGATTAAAATTGAAACTAATCATTGGGATTTCTCAGACAAAACGTTACTTTCAACATTTGACCAAACATAAGCAAAATTGAATGGCTTAAATTGACATATTTTCTCTGATCGACTTGAGCTCGTAGTCTAGGTGCTTGTGTTCATTATGTTTTTGACCTCATGAGAGTTTGCTGCCAGTTTAAGTTTTTATATGATTCACAATACTTTTTTTTTTCCAAAATTGAAATGAATCCGGCTAGAATTGAATGTTAAGTAGCTCCAAATGCTTAAGCAGAACAAACACAGGTACCTCTTCCTTCTTCTCATATCAGAACTTATCTTCTGCAAAAGTGATGCACTGTTATTATTCAAATATACTCTGGGCTCTAGAACTATTATAAAAACAAGATGACAAATCGCAAAAAAAAATTAATTCCCGTTTTATTTCAAATATTTCATTGCTACATGTTTAGCTTATAAATGATTTTGTGAAAATATTTGTTTCTGAATTTTTGAGTATCTTTTTGGATTATATTTTAAATAATAACGTGTATTAGGAAAAGTGCATTGTAACGTTTTTGAACTGGTTTTACTACATATGATACATTTTCGTGTCAACATTTTTATGACCTTATTATGTGCACGCTTGCTCTGATATTTCTTTTAGCTCGTTGCTTTTTTATGTTTCGTATTTATATGGTTAAATTTTTTTAATGGTGCCGAAAAACCTCTATTGTATTTCCTGCGAACGATGAAAAATCATGTGAGATTCTCACTCACTAAAGAAAATCACCCGCTCACCACCGGAGTCTAAGCCGCGTATTTCGCAATATTTGGACTCGGTCGTGCCACTAATACCTACCAGGTCTCCCAAAGCTACTTTTGTATTATCAGGAGGAATCTCTAAACCATCCTCGTTCTATTTTCAGCCGCAATAATATTTCTACATCCTCTTTAAGCAATGTGATTTTGAAAGTATGGACCATTAGCGCAACACCCATTAGCCCAACCTCGACGGACGCTGGGGTGCCACTTTGCTAGCTCTATGCAGCTGAGGTGGGACAATAGGAAATGATGAATCGAAAATGACACTTCTTTTATGGTCCTTATTTGGATTCAGCCTAGAAAATATAAAAGTAAAAGTCTCGTTTTCTTGAAGATTATGCGTAGCCACTATGTTCAAGTAAGCCTCGAATGGTGAAGTGTAGATATAGCAGAAGGCTTCCAAAGTATTTTCGGAGAGATAACCAATTTGATGATTGGGGTGGTTCTGACATCTTGCAGGATTTTTTCAAGTTGGTATTTCTGAAGAGGAGGCATGGCATGTTAAATCCTTCATATAACTCTATAGAATTTGTTACCGTTATAAATGAATAACGCGATCAAAGTTTCAACTACCCTGGCAGGAACACCAGGGCGTCGGTTTTCAGGCGGCCTTTGCTCACGAGAAGCGGGTGGGTAGGGTGCCATTCGCTTCGAAAACTGAAAACTTGCCTTTTGTTCGCTACCCTGAAGCGAAAAGAGGGCTACGGATTTCAAAATAACACCACCGAATCTATTACACCATACGATACCGGATTCACAATACTGAAGTTTATTATCTCTATTTCACTACAATTCAATGGAGAAATTAGACGCGTTTCCATTAATGGTAATCTCACTTATACTCTACTAAAAATACTACTCAAACTCACAATCTCGAATTCAAAATTTAGCACTTCTAATAAACTATATACATTAATAATGACCTTACAAACTATCTAACCTTATTTCTCCAGGAATCGCCTGAATCGAAATTCTCCCTCGCTGGGGCCCTTAATCGCTGACTCGCGTCTCCAATCGATATACAACACTCGATGTTCGAATTTTTCTCGGTTCGTAGCTTTTGTCCCGCCAATCTGCTGTTCACACTCCTCGTATTGGAATCTTCTTCGTAAAGTCGCCACAAGTCTACGTCAAATCCGCTCCTCGTATTAGAACATTATTCGCAACTCGTATTGGAATATTATTCGCAAAATCGCCAAAAGTCTACGTCGAACCCCTCATACGATAGATATTCCGACTCCCGAATGATCAGTTGATTCCCATTCAGCTCCGCCCTGGCTCCAGTACAATTCAAAAAGACAAAAGAGAAGAGTTTTTCAAATATAGATCGATCGGCTCAGCTCTGGGACTTCCGTTCACTTACCCAGTTCAATTCCAAAGATACCGATTTTTCACTTCCTGGTGCCCAGGAAGATTTTTGGTGGCAGCGGGATTTTCAAACCCGTTGATCGTACTCAACCGAGTTCAATCCCACCTAACTGGGTGTTGAATACAATTTCGACCCGAGATCCTCTTTTGGGACATCTAGATCTCACCTCACATTCCGACTGTCAGCTGACATCTCGTGACAACCTGCCGTCTGACTTCTCGACGATGAGATTAACTATTTCAAGTATTAACTCACGCTCCATTTTGTTCGATTCTGGTTATTTATTGCTGTGGGTGAAAGTGAGTAATGGATATTTCTGTCGTGTCGCATTCCTCCTGAGAAAATCCGTGCCACCATAGTTCAATTTGGCAGATAAAATTTTGTGTTCAAGAAAAAATATTCGCCGTCGTTGCTACGTTCTGCGAACCTTCTTTTTCGCGCTTTAAAGTCTAGTGCAGTTAGAACTATTGCTGCTGTAGGGCGCGTGTCTGAGTAGTCACTGCCACCGCCTCAAGTCTACTCGTCAGTCTCGAACACAACCCATATCTGTGGCGACTGCCCAAAGGCAGTTGTAATTGGATCAATTGTTGGCCTAACCGGGTTCACCGATCCGAACAATACGGCCCATACGCTGCTCTGTCATGTGGATCTATATCTATATCTCGGCCTATATAGCGTTTTTAGTCTGCGAGTTGTTAATATCTGGTGTCCAATTGTGTTCTTGGTGTTGGTCTGAGTCGACGTATTCGCGCAACGCTCATTCCAGTTATATTGTCGTCAATTTCGTATCTGCTGTGCTTCCCCTATCATAGACTAATTTAAACAAACTAATTAAAACATCGTAGAATAATTAAAACATAGTATCCGGTAATTTAGTGCTTTGTTATAGCGGCTCAATCTCCATCGTTCTCTATTTCAGAGGACGGTGGAGATTTTTTTTTTTGTTCCAATTAACTCACAGAAATCGCAAACACCGTGACAACTCATATTAGAACAACAGTGATTTTAAGGTTTCAAATACTTTCCTGTGCAGTAACGCCGGACTTTTCTTTCAGACTTTGACTAGAAAATCTAGTTTATGATACGCATAGTGAGCTTTTACTACAGTATTTTTCCCATGAAGATGAAATTAATTTATATCATTGTAGTTGGTTTCCAGGTATTTTACTGATTTCTTCAAGTAAGCTTCAAGCTTTTTGCTGCCAGATGGTTTGATTAGAAGGACTTTGGATTTCGCAACATTGATTTTGATCCCCCATTCCTTATGATAATCACTGAGTGACGTGATTTGTCTTTGTACATGAATTGTGGCATACTTCAGATTAAACGCTGTTGCGTAAGTAACGGAGTCATCAGCATAAAGAAGGGTTTTGGCCTATTTACTTTGTTTACATGGCTGATCTGCGTGAAAATGTTAAAAAAGATGGGACCTAGGTACACCACTAGAAATAATTTTTATTGGAGAGATTGCTTTCACTATTTGGACGAAAAAGTGCCTGTTGTTGAGGAAACTTTGAATCATTGAAGTGAAATTGGGCAGAAGGTATAATATGTTGTCCTTCAATATATGTATGCATTTTCCCAAGAATTAATCTTTCTAAAGTTTTTGCTAGCTAAGGCCTGAAATTATTCAAATTGTTTGAATCTATCTTCTTGGGGATCGGGAATTTTTCGCGAATTTCCAAGGGATATGAAAATAACAATTGCTGGTACAGTTGTTGAAAATAACTGCAAAGATGCATTAAGCACAGTTAGAAAGATTTTTTAGAACAAAAGAAATTAAAAGCCGTTCTGAATATCCTAAATACAATGCATTTAAATTTTTAATATAATTCCAAACAATTAAAATTTTTAGATTCATTATTTATTTCATTTAAATCAAATCAAAAATAAAGTATTAATGCAACTTTGAAAATATTCATTACCAAATAATATAATTTTACTAGCGCCTTACAGTAACTTATCTAAGCACATTGATTAGAATATTCAAGACTATTATCATATATTTTTTAGTTTCAACCTGTTTAAAATGGGCTACTATTTATATTACTTATTGGTTTATACTTATTTAAACAGTAGTTTTTGCATCATATATTTCACTGCAATGCGTTTTTTCAATGAAATAATTGAGCTCAATGTTGTTTTCTTACTTTCTTTTTTTTTTAGCTTCTGTTTGTGAGTAGCTTTTGAATATTTAAATCAACAAATGTATCTTATATTATTTACTTTATTTGATGATAATTTTATTTGTATTTAATCAAAAAATGTAATTCACGTATATATGGCTTTTACTAAAAATTATTTTTGTATTTTCTATACCAGTATGGCATCATATATGTGTAATTATTGCACACTGCAAATAATGCAATCATTTATTGGTATTCTAGGATACCGAAATTCCAGAAATCTAAGCAACTCCAAAACGCACATCGTCTCGAAACCATCAAATCAAACCTAAACACTTCACCAGTTTCTATCTAGCCTTTAAACCTCCCTAAGTACACCGCATGGAGGCAAATTTTAAGCTCGGATTATTTACCGATAATTACTAGCGCACGGCCATGATACAGAACTCGAATATCATACTAAAGTCAGTCATCTAGTTGATAGATGTGTGTAAGTATGTACCGAAAACAGACTCTCATATTACCATTTAGTCGTGCAGTAGATAATTTAATGGTATTTAGAGCCAATTTAATATTGAGTGCGCCACCACCGCTTACGCCAACTACTAAGTGAATTCACAATGAATTGGACTAGAGCTGCGGTAATAAACTGTAACGTTTATTGTGTACCGGAGTAATATGAGTATTTAACTGCTTATATGGCTATAGGTTTGCTCAACATAATCATAATGCTGTAATTTGAGATCAGCATTTCTAATGAAAGGTGCGATAATTAAACGGCCTGTAACGTGTGTGGAATGGTGTAAGAGGTTGTTAATATGTCATGAGATAATGAGTTATCATAAAAATTGTAGTAGGAAATATGATAGTAAGTCAATTTTGGTAAATGTTCCATTATTTTGTGGTATTATGCTCAACTCATAGTCAAAATTTCAAAAATTATTATGTATACGATTAACTGTGTTTAGTTATTAAAAATTGGTGTAGTTTTTTCATATTATTTCTTCTCATAGTCTTTATTTTTAGAGAATTTAGTTTGCTGGGTATTTGCATTTGTGCTGAAAAAATGTCATATAGCCACCCGACTTAAATGATTTTGTCACAATCCATAACCAAAATAGTACGATAACAGCTCAGATTGACTAACTTGACAACTAATAAGGATAAAAACTGGTACTTTAAAAGCATTTAAAGTGCTACTTTCAAAAACTGCAAATTTAAAGCTGAATTTCAATTTCAGGCTTGAGAAAATTACATAAACGCACCAATTTCGTAAATGTGGAGTTGTATCTCCTTTCGGCGCGGGACAAATTTTAAAATGTATTACAAAGTTCAAAAGTGGCCATTATTAATGCTTGCTTTGTTCAACACTCTGTAAAATGACAAAAAAACCAAATAAAAATTTTTTAAAATTAATTTAAATAAAGAGCTGAATATACTAAGCCTTATTTTTCAAAAACTTTATTGAATTTATTTTTTTCTGGTTTGAATTGATTTTTTGCGTATGCAGTAGACAGTTTCATAAAATTTCCCAATTAAATCAACACCGTTAATTTTTCACAGGTTTCGAGTTAATTCAAGAATAATTTTGAAACCAACAATAAAAATCTTTATAATCTTATGAATGAAAAATTCCATCTTTGGTACCAGAAAAGTTTCCTCGCGCTTAGGATCATTTACCATAGGATCAATACTATTCTTTTTCTACGTTGCAATGCAGAGTAATCATCATTTGGCATACTGAAACCTTTCCACTGCAAATTTGTCCCACACTGGGCGCGGCTTATCTTTGATTAATACTCAGAAATTTTGGAAGATATTCCGATTTTCAAAATACCTCAAAGCACTTCAAATTATTCACAATTATTTACATAGTGTCCTCAAGAATAACTCAGTGATATATTTTGCTGTACCAGCATTTTTTCTCTCATCCATCAAACGAATGTTTTTTTTACAAACCACAAGCATCTTAGCTAAAAACAGATTTCAATGATTTGAATGAAAATTCTATCCAATCAAATCATAAATTCTAATTTATCTCATCCACCACCACCATCACATTTCTTTAACTATTCATGCTTTTTCCGCATCTCTATCCAAAACGTTACGCCAGCATGCAAATCACTCTGTTTACTTAAAGAAATTATGCAAAATGAGCACCAGCCCCAGTCACTACCTCAAAACCGAAACAACTCTTCAAACCCTCCATTGGTGGGATCCTAGAACAACTGACTCAATCCACTCTACACGCATAATGCGTTCACCCGTTCGTTGGTTCGTTCGTTCACTTCATCCGCAACCACTTCGTCTGCTGCCGCGTACACATGCTACCAGTTAAATAGCATGTTCGGTCGCAACAAAGCCACCTTCGCTTTTCATAGCGTCGCGTGAAAATTTTCATTAATGCTTCCCATTTAAAAGGATAACTTTGATGATTCATTTTGCATTTCGAATGATCTATGGAAAATACTGAAGATAGAAAATGGAAAGACAATTTCAGGCATGGGAAAGATTAGAAAGGTGAAGGATTCGTTGGGGTTGGAAATTACGTTGGGATTTTTGAAAGCCGTGTATGCATAATGAAATGAATTTTAAGGGAAAATCCATGCATAAAATTTAGAAGTTCATCAACAAAGATGAGCTTGAATTTATGTTCAACTAATATTAAGCAATTTCGAACCTAATTTCCAAGACCCTACTCGAACAATGTATCTTGAGATCATATATTCTTATATCTATGAGATAATATATCCTCATATCAATCGACATTAATCAGGCCGGGGGAAAATCAATTTCTCTTCTATTTTAATTTAACCGAAACCATATCTTGTCGACAATCTGCCATAAATTCGAATGTCTCATAAAAACTGCCTAGTTGACGACATTCAGATTTCAAGTAAGACTTTATGTAAACATTCCTTGATCCTGTTGACTACTTCTCATCGCACTGCCTCGGCGTGTGAAATGAGCTCTGTTCAAACGCAACAATGTACCGAACGCGATAATGTTTTCCGACCCCCAGAATAAATATCACAGTAGGAAAAATAATTTCGATTGCTTCCCCACTGAGCCAGGTCTTTACTCGAAGCTTGTACAACTTGATTTGTTCGCGCGGTGTTCATAGGACTCAACGATATTCGAAAGTTTTTCTTCGATCCCGGCCGTACTGTCACGTCGACTAAGTAGAGTAACAGCGAAAATCTTATCAGCGGCGACGAGAACGTACAAGGCTCTAACAAGGACACGAACAACACGATGATGACAATGAATTCCTGCGGCTCTGATTTTCGTTTCACCTTTTATAAGAGCTCGATATGTACACATGGGCCGCAGGGTGAGTGATATGCTGACGACCTTGGAAATGTATCCAAGCGTGGGTGAAAGGATACTGGTTGCGGTGACAAAGAAGCATCTTTAATGGCGCGAAAACGTTATGTGAGAAAGTGATGCGTAAAAGGCGAAATCCCGTCAATGGCGATGGCATGTGCAATTTATGGGAGTAATAGGGCCTGAATGTGTTTAATCTTGGAGAAGTGAAGTAATTGGTTGGCTGAATGACTAGAAGCTATATAAATGATATTATTAGATAGTAAACAAACAATTTCTTGATATCGATTTATTTATTTTTTCGTGGCTCTTGAAGAAGAAAATAAACACTAATTGATACGTAAACAATGAAAATTGCTTGTTTATGTTGAAAAATGTTTATATTAGCTGTTTTTTGTGACTCTCAAAAAAGAGCAGAGAATCTTAAGGCAAGTTAAGATAGAGAAGCTGCCAAAAAAGTCAAGCAAGTTAGAGCAACTGAGAGACAGAAAAAAAGTGGAGCAAGTTAGAGTAATTGAGAGGTAATTCTCAAAACTGATTGCTTGTCAGAAGCTCAACCCGTCAGTTGATCAATAAAAATAACTCTACTTCAGTCACAAATTTTTGCTCTACCAATAAAAGCATAGCAGTTATTGTGCTTTAATTAGCTCTAGTTCAACTTACTGCAGGCTCATGAAACACAATTCAGACCAAATTTGGGCAAGTAAGTGCAGCCGAATCGCTCAATATTTATATTTTGCTAAGATATCTTAACCTAACTCAACCTAGCTCATTAAACACAGCTATTATTCTGCTACTCAGCATAACATTTTCTGTCAAATTTTCAATTAAATAGTTGTCAAATGTTGAAATATATCATATCAAACAAAAATATTCAAGATTTTTCTGGGCTCAATCAGTACAGCAGGGTATCGCATTCTGCATGCTCTGCATTCTGCATTCTGCATTCTGCATGCATTCTGCATATATGATTGTATTGGAAGACCGTACTTGAAGTGTGCAATATTTTGGTGATATAAGAAGCCGGTTTTGGAGAACGGAACACATTGGTTTTCCTTTAGAAATTATGGAAAAATTACTAGCGAATCAGCAAAAGTGCCGGAAAGTGGGACATATTCAGTCGGTATTTATGTCACTTTAACAGCAAATTAATCATTCGACCATGGGTCAAGGAGAAAATTAAAAAAAAAAACTCCGCTTTCTACTATGCACGAAAAAAGGGCAAAACATCAATGTAAATATGCCTAAAAGGTCACTGAAATATGCCAATAAGCTTGCCACTAATATGACCAGATAGATAGATAAATATACTTTATTTATGGCTGGTCTTAGTTTATACAAATACAAATTATAATTTCTTAATTTAGAGTTCCGACTATGTCTTTCCATCTATACATGTATTTAATAGTTTATATTGGAGTTGATTTATTTAAAAAATGCATACATATTTAAAAGTTATCAACTTACAAGGGAAAATTCACAAAAACCTTTGGGAACTTATAAACTACGACTAATTTCCTATAACGACCTAAAACTAGGAATAGACATAGTCAGAAATTAAGGATGCTATTAGTGGATGATTCAATTTTTGGCAATTCCGCAGAAATTGATGTAGGTTCTGTTTAGCAGAATGATTTATATATTTAATTTTACTAATACGGTAGAGTTGCTTTGTAGAAAAGAAACGCGATTTGTTTAAAATTATTTTTAAGCACTTGTTTTGTTGCATTTGTAGTTTTTTCCTGTGTGTTTTGGCACAAGTATACCAGACAGGGGAGCCGTAAAGTAATATAGCCTGCATACTGAGGCAATAGATGAGCAGTTTGTTCGCGGTTGACATGGTGGAGTTACGGTTAATGAGATGATAGAGCACGCATATTGCCTTGGAAATTTTTGAACATGCATCATCCATATGAGGTTTGAATGTTAATTTTTTATCTAACCGGATGCCAAGGTATTTGATAGAGTCCGACCATCTTATTAGATTATCTAGGATATTGATGGAGGGATTTGGAAGAAAACGACGAGCGTGTCTCTTTGTGAAGAATATAGCCTGGGTTTTTTGTTTATTGATTTTAATTTTCCATTTGTTGTAAAACTTTTCAAGCAATATCAGGTGGTCATGGAGCCTGTTAACAATAACATCAGGATTAACCGCAGTTGTGAACACCGCAGTGTCATCAGCATAGGTTGCAATAACGCATTCTGGAGTCGTTGGGACGTGCAAAGTGTATAAGTTATAAAGAGTTGGGCTAAGAATGGCACCCTGAGGAACCCCGGCGGGAACGATACATGATGAGGAATACATTTGCTCAACTTTCACCGAAAACTTTCTATTGTCAAGAAGGATTTAATCATTTTTATTAGGCAAGTAGGAAATAGTTGCTTAGAGAGCTTGAATGTGAGTCCGTTGTGACATACCGAGTCAAAAGCTTTTTGTATATCTAGCGCAATTAGGCTGGTAGACTGTTTGTTTTGGAATCCCATTTGAATATGCCTACATACTCTATTCAGCTGATGGTTTGTTGAGAGATGCGGTTGAAATCCAAACTGATGAGCTGGAATGACTTTGATGAGTGATATCACCTCCTGCAGTCTACATAGAATAACTTTTTCAAAAATTTGACTAAGAGATGGAAGTAAACTAATCGGCCTATAGTTGCGAGGATCATGTGGATTCTTTCCAGGCTTAAGAATAGGAATGACAACTGCTTTTTTCCAGGCAGACGGAGAGTAACTGATCTGAAAGCATGAATTGAAAATGGAGCATAAGTAATCAATTGCTGCTGTAGGTAGGTTTTTCAGTAGTAAGTTGGGGATTTTATCGAAGCCGGGAGCTTTTTTATTTCTGAGTTTTTTTAGAAAACGCTTAACCTCAGATCGTGAGCATAAAATACCAAATGCATCTGCGTCTCTGTTAATTAATTCATGATTAAAATTTTCGGCTTCAATTTCCAGGGTGGTTTCGCCTAGGGAGTCCCCAGAATGATGGGCTCGAAGGAAGTAACCCGCTAACACGTCTGCTTTTTCTTAGTCAGTACACGCTGTACTGTTAGCAGGGTCGTTGAGAGGGGGAATAAAAGCCGGTTTCTTTTTAAGAGCTCGATGTAATTTCCACACGGTCGAAGAACCTTTTTCTTGGATAGATATTACTTCATTCCACCTACGGTTTCGCACTTCTATGAACTTATTCCTGATTAAATGAGTGAAACCATTCACTTGAGTTTTGATGTCTGGGTTACGACTTCGCTGCCATTGTCTACGGAATTTGTTACG